>JAZBHA010000624.1:0-52634 GCA_037464855.1 Iselma pallidipennis
AATTATTTCGTTGTTTCACTTGAATTAGCGAATTTTTTCGGTGAGGCTAATCAAGTGGCCAGCACTGTACATACAGAGACAGGTAGAATTCTAATTATTTTTGATACATCTCCTGTTTTTCGTTTTGTACAATTTGGACTTTTGAAAGATGTGAAAATTCTCAAATATAATATTTAGAAGAAGAAATTTTGGTACCTTTTCTTTAAAGGCCTCTCCAAACGTAGTGGATTTGCGTATTTGCGTTGAGGAATAATAAACATGAAACTGGTGTTATTGTTTATGTAAATTTTGCTCTGATATAATCAGATTGAAGTGAAACAGATGTATTAGAAAGCAGTTGTTAGGAAAACGATAGAGTCGGTTCTGTTCTCTTCTGGTAAATTTATAATTGAGTTTAATAGCTAAAAATTCTCTATTTCTTTCCTAGCGACTGCTTTCTAATACATCTGTTCCACTTCATTCTGTATTGTACCCGAGAAAAATGTACATACATAAACAATAACACCAGTTCCATGTGTAGAGCCCCTAAGGGCCTCTCCAAACGTAGTGGATTTGCGTATTTGCGTTGAGGAATAATAAATAAACAGAACAGACTATGTTTTTCCTAACGACTGCTTTCGAATACATCTGTTTCACTTCACTCTGTATTATACCCGAGAAAAGTATAAATAAACAATAACACCAATGTGATGTTTGTTTATTATTCCTCATCGCAAATACGCAAATCCACTACGTTTGGAGAGGCGCTAAGATCTTAAGTTTATAAGAATAAAAAAATACTTTATAATCAATTAGATAAGAGAAAACTAGTCTCTTATTTAAATATTTGCATAAAATTACAATTACAATGACGTAGTAACAATCTTATTCAATACAAACAGGTGTTTATAAATTAATTTAACTTTGCTTCCGCCGTTTTTTCCCCGACATTCGAGGCTCTATGTCTTTGAGACGTTTTGAAATTGCTTGTTGTGTCACTCCCAATGATCGTGCCAATTCTTCTTGACTTGGACAAGAGTCTTCATTCAGTAATTCCTTCAATTTTGCATCGTCGAAAACCTTCTTCCTTCCACCGCTATGCCGATCTTCGATGCGAAAATCACCATTCTTGAAGCGTTGAAACCATTCACGACACGTTCTTTCACTAATAAGGGCCTCACCATACGTATTTGAGAGCATTCGATGCGCCTCAGCCGCAGATTTCTTCATGTTGAAACAGAAAATTAAAACCTCCCGCAAATGACGAGAATTTGGCTCGTAACCTGACATTTTCAATCGAGAATATCGAGAATAACTTTAGCTGCCTTCGGTTATTCCAATCTATTCATGCTATTCGCTCTCGTGCACTCCAAACCATTCGGTTATTGCTTCGGGAGCGAAAAGTGTTAACTCCATTCTATTCGGCAAAGAAAAAAAAGTACGAATAGAGTTCACTCCTAACGTTCTAGGTCGCGAAGCGGTGCACACCGGGCGGGCATGCGCAGTGATATGCTCCCATATGATGGAACACGTGCTGCCAGAGTTTAAATCGTACTGGTTTGTAATGATTGGTGGGTTTCTTGTTTAGAAACACCATAAGCACCAACACGTTCGCTATTTCCCATTTGACTCTATTCACTCCTATGTCACGTGACCTCGTGTACCCAAAACCCTGCACCAAAACCGTTTTGCATTTACCGAAGGCAGCTTTTATGATGCAGCCACCTATAGGAAAACGGCGGAAGCAATGTTGTACACCTAATAATAAATTTGAATTTAGCGGGGTAATTGTTGAGAGCGTCACGCATGTGTATTCGGTGTATTCTAGAGATCAGATGATCACACCCATTGACATTTAACTCAATAGACTTACTTACGCATCCATCACGAATAGGGATGGTGAACATTTTTAGCATATAGCGGCAATAATACCGAAAAAAACCTACTGAATTCAGTGCATTTTGGATTGACACTTGGTAAAGTTAAGAATTTTTCAATTGGACGGTATCAATTCTTATCAATTGTGTTAAAAAATGATTTACAAAATGAGACAATTTTCCAAATCGCTGTTATTTTTATTTGATCCGAAAATAACGTTAATGCTAAAATAGTCTTGCAGAGCATGGGAGCAAAAAAAATTTGAACGACATCACAGATAAGACGATTCCCCTGTTATCACTACATCTGAAGTAATAGTAGTAGTTGTGGTTGTTATCTCGCTTTGATTCACGTACCGAAGACTGACAGTATCTGTCATTTCTTTTGCGCTCGTGCTATGCAATATCACGCTTTATTCCAGTTGAGCAGTTTTTTTCTTTGTCATGGACCTCTAAGACTTAACTCAAAATTTAAAACATAATTTAACAATAAAAAATTTCATAAACTGTCGTATGAAGAAAAACTAGATATAAAAAAAGTGGACATTTTCTCTGCAGACCTCCCCCATAAATTTTTGATACGAGCCGCCACTGCACTTGTCATCTCTCTCTTTCTCTGTAGAGCAGATCTATTGTTTTGTATGTCATTGAACAAAACTCACGTTGCCGCCTACCTGTCACTTCAAGATCTGTCAAACTTCTGTCAAAATCATCGTAGCTAGTGAGGTAGAACAGAATTTTTTAAAATATTGTGCATTTTATTTAAATAATTCAAATTTGTTTAATAAAAATAAATCAATAAATGTCTTTTTAAAAATTGTATGTAAATAACGAATCAATTTATATAATCATTTAATTTTTACATTGTTTTGAAATCTATTATTATTGTTATGTTATTTTAAAACAACAATAGTTGAAAAAATGGCAACAGCTGAATTTAATTGGCGGGATAATATTTTAAATAAATTACAACAAAGAAATTCATTAGAAACTGATCGTTTTCAAGATTTAATTTATCATCGTAAGTATTTTATTACTAGGTTTGTCTAGAAATTACCCCAAAAAAAAGACATAACCTCAAATATTTGTTGTTGGTGGTCTTTTCATCAATGTTTGTTTTCTAATCTTTTAGACAATAAAATATTCGATAATATCAATGTTTTAAAACATGAAAACCTACAATTATCTATACAATTAAAATTGGATGGTGAACGTGCAAATACTGGTGGTACTGATAGTCGATTACAAGACAAAATTCAATATCTTGAACAGAAACTGTTAGTACAACAAGAGGAATTGACGGATTTACATCGACGAAAAGGGGAGAATTCACAACAAATCATTGATTTAAATAATAAACTACAAGAAAAAGAAAAGCTTATTGTTGTCAAAGATATTAGGTATAAACATTGTTGTTGTTGTGGTTTGGTTTGTATAATACAATCAAAAATTTGTTTTATAGTCTGGCTGAAAATGCTGCTAAAATTACTAGTCTTCAAGCTGAAATATCAATGTTTGATAAGAGCAATCGTGAATTAAAATTATTAAATGAGGCTCTACGTGATGAACATCAAGCATTACAATTGGCATTCACATCACTGGAGGAGAAACTTAGAAAAGCTCAGGTATCATCTATTTTGCAATCAAAACTGCATACATTCTAGATAGTTTCTTAATCTTTCAAAGTAGAAAAGATTAATATTTTATGACGTTTAAAATGTATCAATGCATTAAATTGTTTATAGAAAGACTGCCAAGATGATTGCACAATCTGTGTAAATATAATAATGATGTGACACGAATATATGAACTTATTTTAAATTAATCGTTCATGTCGTCAATTGTCGTCAATTTCTATTTTCTAAAAAGGCTTGTCATTTTCGTTGCTGCCTCTAATCCGGAAAATGATTATTTAACCTGGCCATTACTTATTATTGGTGCATTTTTTGTTTTACTCTCAAAATAGTAGTTGCTGGTCTCAAAACTATTTTGGTGAAAGTTTGTAAATTCGTAAATTCATTACAGTTATTGCAACAAGTTCTGTTTTGTGGAATGAGAGTAATTAAGATAAGCACGACTGTAAAAACGATTAATAATTACAAATAAAACTAGCAAAAAGTATTAATTCATAAGTTAATACACAAAAGAGAGAAAATTAAACATTTTTAATATTACACTAGGTCTTGATTATAAAGATTACAGTTATAACGAATTTAAGGCTATAGCGTAAAAATTTATATAAAAATTCCACATATTTACTGCAATTCTTTCACGCTTATTACGAGCGTCTTCACGGATACAGGGTGTCACAGTCTCTTTTTAGATTTTCTAGTACAATAGCTTTATTTGTTTACTGATTCACAAATTAATAGGACCGTAAATACTACTAGGTGCTCATCTTTTAGATGTTCATGTTAAGGACACCTTGACGTTTAAAGCGACTTTAAATTGTAAAGTCACCTTCTAAGTCCAGTTCATTTGAATATTCGGGCGCAGCTGTGGACTTAGAATGTGACTTTACAATTTAAAGTCGCGGTAAAAATGCAATATGACACCAGCCCCTTGTAAGTTATGTGCATACAATCAAAAAACGCTTGCAATCTTCTAATCTAATAACGGTTATTACGAACGAGTTCCTGGGCTCCATGAAATTCGTTATAACCGACTTGTACTGTAGAATTACGAACATCGCCTTATATAACTCTTTTTTTATTGTCATCATTAACTCCATTATCTTACAGCTTTGTTGCTGTTTAGATAATAAAAATCTGTGAGATTAAATCCCTGGGAACCAAAATTTGGAATGAATTACTGAACTTTGAAACAGAATATCTTATTAATGGATAGTCTCGTTTTTTGTATAAACAATGATATCGGATACAAGCGAAATTACCCTTCTTTTTTTTAAATATTATTAATAAAATGTTATAAACAAATAAAAGAAGTAAAAATACATTTATTATTAATATTAATTGAGATTTGGCAGTTTTGCATTTTAGTGATAGTTAAATGTAAAAAGACATATTTCCTGTATATTCTTGTGCCAAATATCTCTCTATTACACGCATATATAATCGTAATTATTCCGTTGAAATGTCTTACAGCAAATGTTTCTCATCTAGTATGTTGAATAATATTTTGGATATTTTCCAATTCCAGAATTTCGTTAAAGTTGATTTTGTTTGACTAACAAATGTGTTTATCTGTTCTTAATGTACTTATCATAGTTATTTTGAAATTTTTTTTTCTTTCTGTTTTCAGGATGAAAATACACAATTAGTGGAACGTTTAATTAAATATAAAGCTAAAGATGCTGATAAGATGAATGAAGAGAACGATAACTTTTTAAAGTGAGTATTTGAAGAGATAGAGTAAATCATTTCATGTTAAGTAATATATCATCCATTATTCCTGCTAGTAGCAATTCAATGAAGGTAAAATGAGTTTTTTTTTCCTCAAATTTCAACTCCAGATTTCTCATGGAATTGGGAGTGTAGTTATGTAGCTGTAGACGTAGAGCAATTTTTTGAAATTGTATTGTTTACTTTGCATGCAATTTCGGGTACCTATATATTCGGTTAAGGGAAGCTTATTTCATCATAGGGCTGTATCAAATATTAGTGACAATAATTGACAAGAATTCGCGATTTTTGTGCTACAATTGCTTTTTTTTCTGATAGTGTACCTCAGGCATAATAGCTTTATTGACAAAATATCTCTGGTTTTTATTTTCATTCGGAAAAAGGGCCAAATTACTAATATTTGATAGCTTGCTAGGACTTCATAATTTGCATGTATTCTTTTAATTGTGCTCGTGAATAGTAGTAGTTTTGGCGTTTGATTTCCAGTGAAGGCTCGCAAAACAATCCTTCAATACTACGCAAGTTTGGCTTTTTCAAGTAAGTTAACAACACGTACTTTATGTTTATTTATTTATTTATTGATTGATTTTATTGTAAATAGGTTTTTAATTCACATTTAACGATCATTATTTTCTTGTAAATCATTATTTATGTTCATTATGTTTCTTGTTGTTACAGACGAAGGTATGCTAAAATGCAAAAAGAAATTGAGGAAGCATGTCGAGATACAAGAGGTGTGTCACCTGAAGATTTACAAGAAGGTTTTGGTCCAATATGTCAACCGACAATACCAACAAAAGCCACTGCCAAATTTGTAAGATAATTTGATAAGAAAAAGACTGATAATAATAATAATTATTATTATAATAGAAAAAGTAAAATTTTATTGTATTACTTTATATGTGTATCAATTAATTAGGATGCTCATGATGGGGAAGTAAATGCTGTAAAATGGAGTCCAGTAGATCGACTTGTAGCTACTGGGGGTGCAGATAGGAAAGTTAAACTCTGGGATATTTCTAAAGGTCAGTTTCAAATACTGCCGCATGTTTCATTGTATTTGTTCACCATTTATTTATTGCGTGTATGTGTTGGTAGAGGGTTTATGTTTTTTAATAAAGATTTTATTTATTGCACATTTATTTATTCATTTATTTGCTCCTCATATGATGGCTTGTTTGCTTTTATTGTTAATGTCATATTATCATATTTTGGTATTATTTGACAAAATTTCAGGAACCTGTGAAAGTAAAGGAATGTTGGTAGGCAGTAATGCTGGTGTAATGGCAGTTGATTTTGATTCATCAGGAGCATTAATACTGGGTGCTTCCAATGATTATGCCAGTCGTGTATGGACAGTAGTCGATCAACGTTTAAGGGTGAGTTACAGTAAAAGAATCTTTCATATTTTTTTCGCCCGGTCGTTAAATACTTTTTAACGACTTTTTCGTCTTTTTTCTTTATGTAAATATTTTACCTGACTTTGCGGATATTCAACGTGCCGTTTGAAGTAATACATCAAAGGATGTCGACCGCTGTTTTTTTTATATGAATCCGAGTATTCGCCCTAGAACCCGGATATGTAGTCGCTTCGTTCCTAGTTGATGGTTGGCAATAAGCTTATATCATATATAACTAATAGTGTAAATAGACTACCCATAATTATATTAATGGAAGCAATACATATAAAAATTATTTGATTGATGACCACCCTAAATCGTGCTACGGTATTGTCGCCAAGAGCGTAGCTATCATACAGCAAGAATAAGCAAATCTTAGGGGTCCACCAAAGCAGGAGCCCATAACGGTTAAAATATATAAACCTACGTAATCTCAATTATGCCTAAAGGTGTGGATAATTAAGGGCGGATAAGAATTTCTTGCGTGAGGGCCCTATAAACCCATCTACGCCACTGATTATTTTTGATTTTATCTAAATTGGACACTTTCTTATAAATTGTCGCCAGAATAAAGTGACCTATCGGCAAATTCTCTTATTTTGAGATGTGTCTACATGTGTATTATATTGAGAACAGGGCAATAATAGATCAATGAAATCACCTTACAACAAATAAATGATTTATAGTTGTGTTGTACTTGTTGTTTTCTTGGTAATTTTACATAATTGATAATAGCCGTATAATAAATAATGAAATAATATAAAAACATGAAGTGTTAAACTGTTTTAAAAAGGAAATTTTCAATTTAAACAACATCCTTTTTTGGGTGAATCAATCAAAAATATGAAAATTATCATTACCAGGTGGTAAATATGTAAATTATTTCTATGAACTTGTAATATTTTCTTCTTCAAGAAACGATATAAAATAGTAATAATAAAAAGATCAATTACTATTAATCAAGTTATTTCATCGATAAACGTTCTAAAATTGGTCATTTTTGAGTTCGTAGAAGCGATTTTTTTTAAATTTATTTAGTATTTTAATTGAAATAATAACAGTGGCGGATAATTTTTGGTTTTTATATTGTCGTGGCTAAAAACCGCGATTGGCATCACTTAACGCAGATCCTATTGATCCAACTCAATCAGTTGGATTCAAACGCAACTCTTCATCTTTATCTTTATCTCTAAGGAGTTGCTTTTCATCTTCTTCTCCCCACCCCTTTACAGCTGACAAACTCGGCTAATAGTAGATAAGTTTACATAGTAAAGGACAAATATATAAACTTGCGATAGGAACAAGAATAGATATATGAAGCAAATCCTTAAAGAGTAAGAACGTTTGAATTGAAATTTCCTTATGTATGTCCATAAAGAGTGAGAACAAGATAAAGATGTAGAGTTGCGTTTGAATCCAACTGATAATTTTGTCTTATTTTTGATATTTGAGTGGAACTGATAGTTAAACAATACAATAAAGAAAGGGACTTAACACTTGGGGCTTCATGAATTACATCACTCCTCTTTGGACTTATTGTAATTCCAAAAAGAAATTCAACTATTTAGATAAACCAAAAATTGTATTGAATGTATTGTAAAACTTAGCCAAATATAATAGTGCATATGGCCAATTCACCCCCGCCTTGACACCAGTTTTTAGTTGCGACAATCAGGATTGACTGTATTTTCTAAATTGAAATGTTAGAAGATATGTCTTCACTTTTCTCGTCTTGACGTATCCATCATTTTAACGTGTGTTATAAATTTAATTGGTTTACACAATACGTTGTTAAATAATTTAAAAACCCAATTCAGGATCGAACCTATTTTTGATTTTAAATTCACTAAATTACGTATGTCTTTGATGTGTAATTCTGTAAAGCCTGTTTTGGGCGACTTTCTCATAGAATGAATGGGAAATTATCTAAATGTGGTTAACACAAAACTGTGGTGAAATTTTTCGTTCAGGCATAACTGAATCTGTTAATTTTAAAAAGCCCGGCATTAAAAAAGTTCATATTTGTTTTTACGCTTCGTATTAAACGATATCTCGCGTTAACTGTTTCGTGTTAAAGAAAACGATTCACATTAGAAAGGAAGGGTGCTCGTGTTAATCGTGTTCCAATGTAGGTATATTTACATTTTCTTTACTGGTCAATTATTTAATTGTAGTAAAACCACGGCTAAGATCCCTGTCACACGAGCAGAATACAATTCAATTTAGCGACAAGGTCAATACAAATTGAAATATTGGTGAACTCTACCCTGTCACACGGGCGTTTCACAATTACAATTAACTTACGCGCAAGGCGTAGATTGTCATGTGTATGTTGTGTGTGTTTCTTGAACAAACAGCTGATGGCAGCCATGCTTTTAGATGCCGCGCATGCGTAGTTGACACAATTTAGCTAAATAGAGTTCTAAACAGCCAATTTACTAAATAAATTTCGTCGCTCATTAATTGAATATTGTGTGCTGTCAGACGGAAAATTGAGAAGCAAGGTAATTGCGAACTTGGTTAAATTGAATTGTATTGTGTCCGTCTGACAGGGGTCTAACACATTATTACTTGGGTCTTCAGAATTTGTGGATTATGGATTCTTATTGTTAAATAAAAATAATTAGTTTATAAAGAAGTTTATTTGAATAAGAAAATATTGTTTGATAATGAGGGACGACAGAAATAAACCTAGAAAGCATAAAGTGTTAAATAATAAAATTCTGTAGACATATACTGTTAAATTTCTAAATTATAATATAAGAAGAATACGTTCATTTAAAGTAGGCCTATATTTAATTCTATTTGGATTTGATTAGTTATTCTGTAAAGTAACTTACAACACGACGAGATTTTCAGTCGTATTTTGATAAACACGAATTGGAGAAATAATTGAATTTACAATGCTGTATTAACTATTGATAGGTTTAAACACAATCAACAAGTTCAATTAAAAAAACAATGACTGTTACTGTCTGTATAACATTTTATAAAATATCCCATTTTCATTGAGTAGTAAATTTTTCGGTGTATCAAATTCAGCAATTTCACCATAATTCGTTACTAAAATTCGATCATATTTAAATATCGATTTTAAATCGTGTGTTATACTGATCATTGTACAATTTTTAAAATTCTCATTAATAATATTTTCAATAAGATTAGTAATTTCTTTATCAATATTGGATGTAGCTTCATCTAGAATTATAATTTTTGTTTGTCGAATCAATGCTCGTGCTATACAAATTAATTGTTTTTGTCCAACACTGAAATTTTTCCAATCATCTATTACCATATTTAAATTTGTTAATAATGATTTTAAATTTATAATTGATAAAACATTCCATATTTCTTTATCAGTAAATTGTTGTAATGGATCAATATTTTCACGAATTGTTCCACTAAATAGAAATGGTTGTTGTGGAATTATTGAAATTTTTGAACGTAATAGATCAATTGTTATTGTTTTTATATTAACACCATCAATTATTATATTACCATCAATATCATATAATCGGAAAATTGTTGAAATTAATGATGATTTCCCAGCACCAGTTCGTCCAATTATAGCAATTTTTTCATTTGGTTTTATATTAAATGAAACATTTTTAAGGCTATTTTCTATATGTTTGGTATATTTCAGGGAGACATTTCGATAAATTATATTACCATCATCTAACCATTGGTCTAAATGTAAACCATTACGATTTTCTTGTTTAATTCTTGTATATTCAATAACACGTTCAACTGATGTCATTTGATTCTCAATTTCTATCCACAAAATTATACCAGTTTCCAGTTTTTCCATTAATAGAAAAGCTTGGGAAATAATCAAAGCTACTTGTCCAGGCAAGATATCTACAACAACAACAACAAAAATATATTATGAAATAAATACAAAATGTTGACAAACTTTTTCCAAAAAACGCCAAACTGATTATCACAGTTATTATAAATAATATACATATGTTTTGAATAAGAAGTGAAAATGCCCGAATTGTAGCCTGAAGTGTGAATGTGGTGGAAGTATACAAGTCTTGATGACGATCGAATTCATTGATTATAATCCCATTAATTTGTCTAGCTCGGATTGTTTGTATTCCTTTAAGGGTTGCATTAAGATAACCAACGACAGGACTTCGAGCTGTAAAAATTATTATTTTTTACATAAAAAACAGGACGATTTTATAATAAATACTTGAAGTATCGAGTCGTTTTAAATGTCGTACAGTTCGCAAAAAGATCCATCTAACTATTATTAAAATTATCAAAAATATTATCATCGGTAGAAATAATATCCAATTAAGAGTTACTATGATTGTAACTGTTGAAATTAGTAACAAAATCGACTAAAATATCAAAAAATCATTGATTTAATATAATCAGTTGGATTCAAACTCAAGTCTACATCTTCATCTACGTCTTTATCTTTATCTTTAAGGAGTTGCTTGGCAATTCAGCTTCTCCCCACCCATTTACAGCTGACAAAGTCGGCCAATAGTAGATAAGTTCACGTAGTAAAGGACAGGAATATAAACTTGCGATAGAAACAAGGATAAATATGTGATTTAAATGTCCCGCTAAGCTTGCTGGGCGGAGCAAGCAAATCTTTAAAGAGTGAGGAGGCTTGAATTGCCATTTCTTCATCGAGATCCATAAAGAGGCAGAAGAAAATAAAGATAATGATAAAGATATGGAGTTGTGTTTGAATCCAACTGAATTATTTTAATTGGACTTACTGTAATAACATGAAACCATGCAAATGGTAAAATGTCATCAATTATATTGATATCTTTCGAGAAACGATTCATGATAGTTCCAATTAGATTTCTTTCGAAAAAATCCATTGTTGCATTTAAAACCTTCATTACCATATTTTTATGGATTGTTTTTGATACTTGTACGGTGAATATAAATAAACATAAAGCTCTAATTAAAGAACCACAAGTAACACAAATTTTTAAAATTATATTCATTTTAAATTTTCTATTACTCTGATTGATCAGTTTATTTAAATTGTTATTTGTATCATTTTTTGTGATGATATTAATGATATTTTCACGCATATCAATCCATTCACTTACTGAAACATCTTCATAACTTTCTATTATTTGAGCAATTAAAAAGATAAGAAATACTAGAAAAAACACCCAAATACCTCCACCATATTTCATATATTTATAATAAACGTCGTAATCAACTTGACCGAGTTTGTGATTTTCTTGATAAATAGTTCGAT
The DNA here is from genome assembly GCA_037464855.1 of Iselma pallidipennis. Taxonomy (NCBI): domain Eukaryota; kingdom Metazoa; phylum Arthropoda; class Insecta; order Coleoptera; family Meloidae; genus Iselma; species Iselma pallidipennis. The sequence goes on from JAZBHA010000624.1 coordinate 11,858, forward strand.
CATCTGTTCTATCAATTAGTTTCTTTGATTCATTATCATCATCGAGATCAACATCGGAAATAGATCTCTGCTGTTCCTCATTATTGATCGTCTTGATTTCTACTTGTTTTTCAAGATTTCCTTGAATTTTACCATTTTTTAATATGATTTGATGGTAATTATTATTTGATAAATTATTATTTATTAAAATCACTAGTTTTCCATGCAAAAACTTTAAAATACATTGTTTAAATATAAAATTAGAAACGTGTACATCTAATGCTGATAAACAATTATCCAGTAGATAGATATCAGCATTACGATAGATAGCTCTAGCTAGATTGATTCGTGTTTGTTGTCCACCACTGAAATTTCTTCCATCATCTTCAACAATTGTTTCATCACCATTAGGAAATGTATCAAAATCCGGTTTTAATGCACAAACATTAACAACTTCATTGTAACGTGCCGGATTGAATTTTTCACCAAATAGAATATTTTGACGAATTGTTGATGGAAACAGCCAAGGTTCTTGTGATGCATAAGAAATACTTCCAGATATTTTCAAATTACCTTGAGTTATAGGATAAATACGAGCTATACATTTTAATAATGTACTTTTCCCACTGCCTGTAGGTCCTGTTAATATTATTAATCCTGATTTTAAATGTAAATTAATCTGTTTAAGTAGCTGTTGTTCATCAATGGTAACATTTACATTTTCTAAATAAATTTCCGGATTATTATTGAAATCACTTCTATTTGGGAATTCTTTTTGATTTAAAATGAAATTCAAACGTTTAATTGCTGCATAAAATTCAGCAATAGCATATAATCCTTTTGGAAATGAATGACTGAATGTTATTGAAATATGTTGATAACAACGGAGCATAAAAAAGAAAATTTCAGCAGTAATTTTATTACCGGAATGTAGATAAATTAAAAGGGTTAAAAGCCAGCCGATATGACGGGCAATTTCACCAAGCAATATAATAGCCGTTTTTATGGTAAACATTTTTAAAGTTTTTCGAAGTTCATTACTAGAAATATAATATCAAAATTTTATTGAAAGCTTCATGCGTATTCAGGCTGAAACTGAATAGAATTCTTGCTGAAAATATGTGACACTTTTTCGAAAAATAGTGCCACATTGTCTGAAAGCTCGGCAGTTTTAACGTCTTTCGTATAGTCGAACTGTTTTGACTTGGTCCGTATGACTGAAGCAATAAAACAATCATAACATCAGAAAATTAGGTCTTTTCGCACTTTTAGAATTAGAAAAAAAACAAGAATTGTATTTCTAGTTACCTACTGGTATTTTAAAAGTAGAAATTCTCAGGCTATTTGGACTTTATTATATAATCTATTACAGTTGATATCTGCCGACGTTTCGCCGCCTATCCGTCGGCTTCTTCAAGGCTTCTTTTATTACTACAAATCATGGACGAGAAATAAATTTCATTATTACTACTGGTATTTTGTCTCCGATCTTCTGTCCAGATATTGGATTTACCGTCAATGAGCTATTTCTTTTTGCTAGTTCTTGTCTCGTGTTACTGCTTCAATCAAAGCGACCAAGTCCAAATGGTTAGATTATATCGATTTTCAGGAAGACCCTCTTTATTCTCGACCAGCCTGTACAAAAAAATCCATACTTACAGTCTAGCCTTATCAATTTTCTTTTGATAAAATCTCTCTATGCCATACATTTTGATTATTTTAATCATTGATATTGCTTCTTTGATTATTTGAAGTCTTTGCTCAGTTTGGCGGCAAACATTCAATCTCAATTTTATACAACGGATGACAAGACATACTTGTAATGGTAAAATTATCATAAATGAAATGATTGGTAATAATGAAAATACACCAATTTCTCTATAAAGAACAATGGTTCCTATCAATGATTTTATAATACCGGTCCATGTTTCATTGACAAATGTAACAAATTCTTGAAATGTTTCTACATCTTTTGTGATAGATGTTAACAATTTCCCTTGAGAACAATCTTGATAGGTTTCAGGATGTAATTTTAAGATTTTACGAAATATTAATGAACATATTGCCGTACGTGCTTTGATACCAATGTCAATTTCCATTAAATGTAAATTATTAAATGATAAATAATCAATAAATGTTAAACATATAGTTAGAATGGCATAACATAAAGCTTCATAATATGTTATTGTTGTTTGATTTGGACTATAATATGAAATAAATCTACCTAAAGCCATCGGTTGAACAATACTAAATAATTGAAGTAACAAATTAGAGTTCAATTAATAAAAGGAGAATCTTAAAGGAAATCTTACATAACAGTCAATCTTGTAATAAGACTGATTAGACCAATTGTGAAATATCTTAAAGCAAAACATTTCCAAAACAATAGAAGAACAGAAGTTTTACCAGAATCTTTTAAATGGTTCCATTTATTCTCAATAAAATCACCCAAGATTTTTGATTCATGATCCGATGGTACTCGATATAAATCATTGTTATTCAAATCGTTTTTATATCCTTTTGCAAATAATGGATAAACGTATCTAAAATTTGTGGTATAATTTTTTTTGGGGTAATTTTAAATGACTCACAGAAATAGAATTCTTGAAAGAAAACTTGCTTTCTCTACTGGATGTTGTTTTGTGTTACGTACAATATAATCCATTTTAATAACGAGTTACTAATGGAATAATATGTCTTGATTTCAACTTAACGTATGCTTTTTTAGAAGGATAATAACAATTATATATAAATACTAATTTTATTGTGAGTAATAGTGGTGGATATTTCATCAGGACTATAAAGTAATAATGATAAAAATTAATGTATCCATTACGAAACTTTCTTACTTTTTTGCGTCTTCTAAATGGTTTTTCCCAACTATACCAATAGTTTTTACGATGTAAATATATACGAAATTTACGTTTTTTTGCATCTAATTGTTTAATTTTCAAGTATAAAATGTTTCATCAACAATTTAATATTTTTATTAATAAAGAAACAAAGCTTATCAACGTTAAATATATCTGGAAAAATCTCGCTGCTTCGAACTCGGGTCTCTCAATGTCCGGTCGAGTCTTCTAGAATATTCGACCGGACATTGGGAGATCCGAGTTCGAATCTCGGTCAAAGCTGCGAGAATTGTTTTACCTTCAAAAAATGTATTGTAATAAAGTTGCATCAAAAGCTAGAATTTTAATAATGGATTTATTGCATTTCTTCATATATTTCAAGTTTATACAGTAAATAGAGGGCCAGGAAGTGGCATTTAAAGGATAATAATATGCGTGCACTGTTGGTATATACCTGGCTATATTGTTGTATATAAATGTTGCACCACCAACAGGTGTCAGATGTTTAATTTATGATATTACTGTAATCTTCATTAACTCCTAGCAAGCAAAATGAGCTACTCTGGTACTCTGTATATAGTGAATTATGATTGTCAAATATTACAAATTAATAAAGAATCTGTCAATATTTACTCAAAACAAGACATTAAATAAAGTTGTGCTACTATATAGTATAACTTACACTTCTTCATAAAGTTTTATCACAACTTATTATCACTTATTTATTATCCATAAATCTAATTTATATGAAGTTCTCTTGTTTGTGGATGAATTTGATGTTTTTATTTACTGTGCATTTTTACTGCGACAATACAACGAAATAGGCCACAAAATAATAATAAACTTGTTAAAATAAACAAAATCAGGATCATACAGATTAATCTAATGAAACTTGTATTTTCAACTCTATCAACCCCATCATTTATCCTCTAATTTTTAATCGTTTTGGAAATAGGAGTAAATTATATCCTGTTTTCTTTTAATATTCTTATCAATGATTTTCTAATTTGTGGATTTCTCTGGATTTAAAAGATGTTTTTATCTATTATCCATTTTTTTGCTTAAAATAGCGAAAGGATTTTTGTGTTATACCATTTTTAGTCCTGTAGACTTTGAATGATTTCCTTTAATCCTTTTATCATCTCATTAAATTCAAGTATTTAGTAAAGAAGTGATTTCTAAAGAAACTTTGTTGAAGACAGAATTTTCAATTATTCGATGTTATTTATGTAAATAAAAGATAATTACGAACCATTATCAAGTTTAAATGGGCATTAGTAAACAACAATGACAATTAAAATACGTTAGAATAACTCTCTCTAACTTACAATAAATTGTCTTTTATCTTAACAGTAATTCATTATTATTAATATAGAGGAAGAGAGTAGGTACTAACAATTTATATTGAAAACGTTATTCATTACCATAATCAAATACCGATTTTTATAGGGCAGATTTCTTTTTAATATTGTTTTTTTCTTCAAAAGACTACAGAGATACATTTTTCATGTTTCAAGTCACCAAGTGCTTTTATCAGGGTTGGGAATTGTGAGATATTTCAATGTGCTCCACCCAAAATGTCACTGACATATGATGATGTGCTTTCGTGGATACGTGGAGAAGATATAACGTATACTTTTTACCATTACAACTCTCCCATACAACATTTTTACAATTCCTAGTGACCAAGAAATATGATAACGGCTCTAAAGATTTAAGTAATAGTTAGTTACAGAGACATGGACCAATAAATGAATATTTATTTTGATACGAAAGATTTACATTAGGGTTTTTCAATGTTTTTGTCTATGTGATAGCTTTTTTAACTGATTATTGTCCGCTGTATACTATTTCAAGTGACGCGTTGATTGTTCATGGGTTTGATAAACAGTGAAATTGTTGCAAATACGAAAACCTGACACCCTGCTTGCGAATCTCTGGTGTTTGTTAATACCACGCACGTACAAACTCATAACTGTTTCTGAAATATCAAATATATAAAGATCTTCCAACAGAGCCCACTAGTAGTAGTTACTTGGAAATTTTCAATAAGCTTGGTAACATAAGATCTTAATTTTGTACTTTGGTAGGTTATTATGCAAAGCTCCTATAAGTAGAGAAGTTGGTGGAGTAGAGGAAAATACTGCTGATAGAGTCAGACAGTTGAAGGGAAAGGACTTGAAATCGGCAATTTGGTAGTCCGAAGATTATTAAAAGAAGCCGCTTTACTGCATATTTTGGATATTAAGTAGGTGGATTTTCGGTTGGTATTTATTGCCAATATTATCGGAAATATTGGTGTTTTATATCAAAAATTCGCATTTTCTACGGTATTTTAAGATGGAATTGAAATCAGATTATGTAATATTGGACCTTTTTTTCGGGAGGTCTCAATTCGCTGTGAGTTTGAGTGGTACTTACTACAAATGCTTTTATACAAATGTTGTGCGACAAACTGCACCTTTATGTGCAACAAACTGCACCTTTGTGTGCAAACAGTATAACAATATTATTCATTAAAGATGATCACCTTAAAATCTTGCTTGTTTCCATCCATATTTTATGAAGTGCAGCCGGAGAAGCAATGAATACTGTTGGGACAATTCACCGAGGCGATAGTGGACGCAAATGGGAATATAATAACAAGAGTTTTAACAAATAAAAGATGCTTGAGTAACATCTGTGCTGCTGTACTACCATTCACGTTTCTCTATAGATAGTACTGGTAGTCTGCTTGTTCTAGTGCGTATCCAAGGCTCTCGCCTCGGTGAATTGTCCCAACAGTACTCACCTTTTCTCTAAACAATAAGAGTACCAAAATATTATTCCAGTTTTGGAATAATGTTATTTTTGTTGAGGTCTTTAATCAGTTAGTTTGTGGTTGGTTTAAATATACATTTCGTAGAGTTTGATTATCAATATTCTATGAAATGGGTATTTTTGTTTCGATGTATCTTGGCATAAATTAGCATATTAAAGTTGTTAATTAGTTTTACATTCTCTTCGATTTTATATTAACAAGGTTGTATTGAACAGACCTAATAAAAATAAAGGAAAATAGGGAAAAATTGCACTTGAGATGCAGATACGAAATTAAAGAGCATTTATGCAAATTGTTCTTGAAAATTCATAAAAAACTCAATAATATGTTAATGCATATTATTCAGATGCACTTATATGAAAATAAAACAACGAGTCTTCATTCAGTTTATATATTTAAAATAATTATAATTCAGAAATTGAATGTAATCAGCGTATAACTTAAGTTAAGTATTATTAAATTATCGTAAATTGCCTAAAATTAGTAAAAAAATATTATGGTTGGTTATTGAGAGAGAATATTAAGTATGGGCGCTTGAGCATGAACTAGTTCTTTTGTAACAATTACAATAAAAAAGTCACAAAGAAACTATTCGTTTCAGCATTTCAGGAAACTAGGATAAGCATTGTTTAAATATTCATACACAACAAACACACACAAAAATATTACGACGGATAATTATAATTAATAAAAATAATAATAAAAATAAAATATTGACATTCATCAATTCACACTAGGTCATCCTGGAATCCTTTAATACTACGCCCTAAATTCTTAATAATAATGTAACGTTGTCGTTCTTTTTTTGTATTAATTATATTTAATATACAATTTATAGTAGCTAACCTGAACCATAAAAGCTAGATCTATTGCGAAACTAGTCGTGGCAACGTTACCATAAGCTTAATTGTTTATATTTTCTATAAAATAAAAATTTAACTAAACGAGTATTATTCTACTAAAGAACGGCTGTATGAATATTGCAAATGTTTATTATATAAATAAAAGAAGGCTTAAATGTGTGGAGAAAAACCTGGATGCAAGTAACGACATAGGCAACCGTGGCACTTGCTTGACTGGATAGTTCAGTTACTTTTTAAATCGCGACTTGAATTTGATGTTTTGACTATACGGATGGCAACTGTATTTTATGGTGCCGTTGATCTGCCAATATTCTGTGTAGATTAATTTATCAAAAAAAAAAAATATGAATAAATAAAAGTTGGAAAATGCATGCACAGGTAATATTACGCGCGATTCTTATTATAATCTGGCGCTGTTTTAGTGTTGTATTAACTTTTTCTTCTTGTTTTTCGTTCAATTTAACTTAAAATATCACACGTAATTGGCTCCAAAATTAGAAACGACGAGAGTGTCCATATCCAGCATCGTATAATTTGCATAGACTGTCAGTACGTCCTGAAGGAATACTTAAACTGACTGACATACCATCAGGATTAAGTTTGTCACTCAATCTCCGTCGTTGCCACATGAATGTCCATGCTGCTATAATGACCAGTTGAACTGATAAGAAAATAACTGAAGCTACAATCAGTCCAGCCATATTAATACAAAATCCGGACTCATTTGGAATAAAGATTGCTTCATTGTCAATGGTTTCTGATCGATTTGCCCGATCAAAACCAAATTTATCGGTAATTTGGATTGATTGAACTAATAGTAAATCATCTTGAGGATTTGTAGTTGAACGTCTTCGACGACGTTTGCCAAATGATACGACTGAACGAAGTTCACCGGTAGTGTCTTCTTGGTCACATTGAACCGGTTCACAGGTTGGCATACATGGGGTGACTAAAGCTCGGAATTGAACAACTTCTGAAGACGGGAATTTAAAAGCATCGAAATGTGATAATAAAATCTGAAAATTAATTAGATTTAATAAAATCTGGTTTTAATCAAAAGAAAAACATTTTTGCTTACTTTGCCCGAATCAGCAGATTTGTAAATTGGACCCATGATGAAATGATCCGTAGGACAACCATCAGAATCAATTAAAACAATTTCACTAGAATCAACTCCATCCAAAGCAACTAGTTCCCGGACGAAAATCTCATAAGGGCTATTCTTATCCATTATTTCGAATCTTAGTGCCAAAGGGTCGCCAACTTCTGCTGAAGGCATAACATCACCACCACTTCGATCAGTAATTTTCATAGCTACATTCGGAGAATCGACAGTTACTTCTTCGGATAATGCCGGTTGGATATCCCCATGAACTCCTAAATCGACTTCGTTAGTGACACTCTTATTTGTCAAATCGTATTGACAAGTTACAGCTAAACCGAGATCTGAACTTGTGACAATTTTGTCATGATGCTGGATAACAACATCATTAACATATCTGGAAAAAAAAATGTCGAGTGAATTTTTATGAATTTTTTTCCCTCCTGATTTCTTTAATTAGTACCTGCCCAGCCCATTTTTGCGCACGTTGCACTCTAAATTATCATAGGCCATGCTCAATTCGAATTCGAGACTGTTATTAACATCACGTACACAAGAGTTGGGACTGCCTTTGGCGTAGATTTTGCCGTCAAATAGTTTACTGGTTTGGATGCGGGCCACCATATCCCCAGAACGACAGTCGATGCTGACGTTGTAACATGAACTAAGTTCGTAGGTCGCTGCCTCCGGCACTTCTAAATAGGGATCCTACAAGACAGGACAACAGGATACATTAATACTTTTACATTTAAACTGAATTTTTACTATGTTCTACCTGGATGTCGGCAAGAGTTGATCGTGAATGATGACTTAAACGGCACACCATTTCGCCAGTATCACCATAATCATATGAATGACAACGATATGGTGAATTCAGACACAATTCTCGGCATTCATCCACTGAACCGACATCTTGATATACAGAATCGACAGTTTTCAAGATTCTACCATTGATTTTTTTAAATTCACAAAGTTTACTTGGTTCATCAACACAATTATTCTCCATATAATCATAACCTTCAGCTGTTTGAAAAGCACTACTGCCAGCCAAAGTTAAACGATCCATACTGGAAAGTTCACAATCTCCTGTGGCATTGTTATAGTTGGCAGATCTGTAACAAGGAAGAAATTGTTAAAGATTGACAGACGTGAAATAAGATTAGAGAGAAGAAAAAAATTGGTGTTTTTTTTTGTATAGTTTGTTTGAGTTATGATTGTATTTGAATTTGTGCCGGAAGCTTTTGATCGGACTTTGATTATATGCCGACTTCTGAATATGGTCCCATATCGCACAATCAGTCCAATTTAAAATGTCATTTCAATAGCTTTGCTTATAATATTAAATCGCGTACACACGATGCGTAGTGTATAAATATATTCTAATTCTATGCAGAATTGACAATATTAGGATTTACTTATCAGATAATTGTGCTCTGACAGTAATCCGGTGTCTGTGTATTTGTGCATCATATTATCGTTTATATAACGTACTTGTAAAGTTATGATGGAATTGCTGTATTAGCATTTAATTAAATTTAATTATACGGGAAAACAGGCGAATCTTAAATGAATTTCGTAGTTTGGTATTTTAATCTACTTCTAATTGTTAGATGGATTATGTACTGTGCATGATTTTGTATTTTTCCACCCCCAATATGGAAAAAGTTCAACAGGATATCTAGCCACAAATGGGCGAGACAATGAGACATACTTGGTCCTGGTTAACGTATTTACTAGTTGTTGTTCAATCGTAAAATGTTAGGAGAACACCCGTTTTTCATGTCGTTTATTCTGTGATTAACAAGTGTAAACGTGAATTATAATAAGCTCACTTGTCGACAATTTAAATTATGTAGAACGACGTAGGGACTCTATGTATGGAAATTGATACGAACAACTACAACACCTAACTACTTGGCTGTGTAAAGAAAGATGTATGGGGACGTCTGTGAAACGGTTTCAGGACAGAAGAATACGAACTATACAAGCGTTGTATAAATTCCCGGAATTGAATCATAAATTTGCTTATAATTTTTTATAATTACTAACTCTCACTAATTGTTAAGTTTTTACTTGAAAATTTTCTTGCAGATAGTGGTGTACTTAATTGAAAATTTGAACTTTTTTAATTACTTGTAACACGTAGCTGAGATTATATAATATATACCGACATTATTTATGTTGATTACTATGTGTACATTGTAGTTGTATTATTATTGATGTTGTGGGACGTGCTGTGAGGAATGCTCTTTAAAGGTGCATAGTTGAGAGAGTTATTGTACATATAGATGGGAAATTGCTCTTGATTTCCGTGCCTATAGTAGCTTTCTTTATTGCTATTCAACTATCATAACCGTCTGTCTAGTATACAGAAAAACAATATTTACCACTATTGGCAAACATGGAAAACTATATATCAAGTGGTTCAGGTTCCGGTCTCATCAATTGTGTTATATTGGCAACTAGTGATTGTATGATGGAGCAATATGAACAATAACTATAATCCATCTGGTATATCGAAGCATTTCCATCAAACATACCCTAGTATACTGATTAACGAGAAAAAGAACTAGCCGGTTATGGTCTATTTAGTTTTAGACGTTTCTTAGAGAAATAATGGCTAACATTAAACTAAGTACTTGTACATGTCTACATATGTAAAGCACGATCAAAGATGGATCGTTTCAACCATCTGAACTACATAAATATCTTGATGATGATAATGATGATAAAAGTTATTTGTTGATTTTATTAATGTTGCGTACAAAAATCCTGCTATTTACTTTATCCTTAAACTAATTTAACTTGAAAACAATTCTGCAACATTTGTTTACTTACATTCCCCACTAATTTCCTACATATTTGCCAAGTTTTACTGTATCTGTTGAATCGTCTTGTTTACAGTAGGTACCTATAATAGTATCATCAAGAATAACAATTTTATTGCCGTTGCATGTTATAAACAATTATTACACATTTTACTGCCAATACAAATGTTACACTGTTACAATAATCCTTAAAAGGATTTGATACAATTATCTGTTTTCGTAATTGCTTTCTCTCTGCTACACAATAACACTTGTTTTGTAATTTGAATGTTTTTTTTTTCGTAAAGATCCATGATTACATGTCAGATTTTAATAAACAAAAAATGCAGGAAGTAATATTTAAAAGTTGCCTATTAATCAATATCTACTTAACCCTTAATTTTTCTGTCTTGTTTTTTTTCTTCTCACCTGAAATTATATTGACCAAGTGTGAAATTATTATATGATTACTTAAAAATTTGTTGTTGACTAGCTAGAATAAGCTTGAAAAATCTCATAGGAACGCCCATCGAATTTCTCAATCATAAGTTATTTTCCAACAACGTTCAGTTAGACATTCTTTAGAGAAACTTTTTACAGTTTCAATCATCGGTTTTTGTATTGTTATACTATACTACTAGTACTCGTAGAATTTTTGTCTTTTCATTATCCACAGAAGATAGTTGAAGAGTCTCGATTCGTAACAGTCGATTCTTGTACTTTCAGGAAAAAAATAAGTACGTTTTATTGTTAATTATTAACTAACCAATAGTCGAAATAACAACAAATCATCTATATAACAAGTACAATGAACCTTATTGGATGACGATTTTAAAAGAATGACGTATGGTGTTTTCTTTTGACAAACTGATTGGATTTGTTATTATTTGAAAAATGAATGACTAGCTAATAATTATGAAAAAAATTTTTTCTATTAAAGAACGATTTGTTCGTTTTATTTACAGCGGTTGAGTATTTATTATGACGAAATGCTTATAATCAGAATTTTTTTTATATGATTATATGTTTTTTTTTCCTATCAATCATTCTATCTGATTATAAACACATGATGACTTGTATAATTCCGATTTTGAAACTGTTGTCGTTTTGCATTCAAAATATTTTCGATTTTCAAAACAACAACACGATAAAACAAATAAAATTTTATTATAATTTTCGATAATTAAAACCCTTAGTTCCTCCGAAATTAGATCAGATACTATGATACTTTTTGATTGTTCTGGGGACTAAATTGCTGCTGTCCCAGATGGTTTTGTCCACGTGTACAATAACAAAGCTGAATATGTAGGTAATCAGCCGTGGCGGGCAGATTGCTGGCTCGGAACCGACCAGGGTGGTTGTATTGTTAAGATGCAAAGCGTGTGTGTTTAGTGTCAGAGCTTTGGCGATGACGAGCCACACAGATAGCTCCTAACTGCGAGTCACGTTCACGACAACAGGACAATATCAGATGACACCGGCGACGTTAGCATTGACGCTACAGACGCTTAACTTGTGGCCCAAATCGCCAATTTACAATCCCACATTGTCGCTAAAAACTATGATGCATACCACTGGAAGCTGTCTACTGATAAATCGTCTTTTTGGATGCTGTTTTAGCACTCGGTATCTTATTTGGTCATAACTAAGTCCGTTTTTTTCTTAGCAGTAACAGATCCTTCTAGTAATTACTCTGGGTAATTGTTAAGAGGAGTATAAAGTTTCTATTCGGTTACAAGCTCAGATTGTTTCTCAGAGCGTCAGTTGAATTGCCAACTTACTCAAGTCTAATATGCAACTCTCCAAAATGGACAGAACATTTATCACGCTAGTTAGTGGTCAAGATTTTGCATATTTGTTTTTAATACCGTTTTAATGATTGGTAATTAGTGTAAAGCGACTTGACGAACTACATACAAGCAGTGAAAGGAGCATTACGATACGAAGATGAATTGTGTATGTACCTGGTGAAGATATTGATGCTTCTAGACAGTCTCACATTAGCTTGTCGAAAGGTGAAGGACTCACAGACTGCCCCATTTATCAGATTGGATCTGCACTCTATATCTACTCCCTTCGATCAACTTTATAAAACGATCTAATAATGTGCCAGCGTTATGAAGCTTTTAGAATATTTTTGCCGTTTGACGTGGTAAATTTTATGGAAATAACGACTTCAACTCTAATACCAAGATAACTATCCTAATGTACTTGTTAAATGGTTACAAGTTAACAGAAGAATATTTCAATAATTGCACAATTTACATCAACTTGTCGGTAATGTGAAGAATTTTAAAGATTTTTAATAAATTTTTTGCCGGAAATTTTAAATTTACCAATTATTTTAATAGAATATTTTTGAAAATTGCGACAGGAAATGATGTGTCGCTATTATTATCTATCGGGTTTAATTTACTACATCCTCAAGGGTACAGCTCTATAATAATTTCATTGAAATATTATAGGATTCAAGTTGCAATCACATAGCAGCTTTGATAAGCCACTCTGCGATCATCGACTAAAACAAGTTCTCGTCTTTGTTTTACTAATTAATTTACAAATCAGACTATCTGTAATAAATATGGTCACGTAACAATATCTACACCTTTGCCACAATACTGTCACTTCTGGCTATTATCATTATCAATAATAATAATTGGTAATAATGATTTATTGCATGTTAGCACACATTCTCACGGTACTGTACCTATTTAGCATAATACGATTAGGCCTTAGGTGGTGATCCGTTTAGACTGACATACTGACACTTGGCCCTTTTTTCGGTTCGCATGACATATGTTGGGCGCCGTTAGTGATGACAGGTGAATGTATTTGCAATTGTTAGTATCTTAGGAGCATTTACGGTAATTTGTATAAATCTGTCTGCACACATGAGCGAGTTCAATACAAAACGATACATGTCGTCCTGTTTGTCGCACTGGAATGCTTCTATTTCGATATAATTTCGTAAAATTTTAAGTATTTGAACTGTTTAGATTTACTGAAGCAAAATTAAATATATGTTTCTTAAGTTAAAAGATTCTTTTTTAATCTTGTCATAAATTTCGAATAGGATAAATAGCTAAGACTGAAGATTGCGATATTTCAGATAAGAATCGCAACTTTGGTATGTAGCTAGTCTAGTAATCATCAATACTTGCCAAGTGTCATCTTGTCTCATTAATTTTCTAAATGACTGATAAGTCAGTAGTATCCAACAGTGTAAAGTAGTATCTCAGTTGACCTTTATCTAACTTATCTTTTTGTTAGAGGAAAAAATCGTGGGAAAGATTGTTTTAAATATAATTATAGTTTACTAGTAGTGGCAGTTATTAGTCTTCGAAAATATTTCAGTTGAAATTCCTAACAATCTTTCATTATTCTTGTCATATATTTATCAAGTTTGAAAATTTCTTTGTAAATAATTAAAACATTTCACCATAATTAGTCTTGATATGATTGAATTTCACGTAGATTACGATTGAAATTTTGATCGGTTCCGTAGGTATATATGGTTGATGTTCTTGGTAGCAGTTTAACGATCTCTAAGCAATAAAAGGATTATAAGTGAGAAGGCGCCATATGATTTGTGATAATGTACAGTCTTAAAGCACTCTAGCATATAACATAAATGACTATAATTATGAAAACTATCAAATAGGGAAAATAATCCGAAATGTAATTGTACTTTCATCTTAAACTATACTGTTTTTTGATTTGATGCTTGAAATTCCACAGAGTGATAAAACAACACGAGATTAGTATGGTATACTGTATATACAGTGTAATTAGTATGCAACATTACCACTTATAGACCATTACGTTTTTTAGTAGCAATGGAAATTATCACGAAGATGAGTTTTTTCTCACAATCAGTTATAGTCCGCGATGTATAAAGTACGCTAAAAGTTGAATGCTCTATCGATTATTTAAACAATAATAGAAATAAAAGATGTAGTATTTTAATAAAATTATGGTCCTGATACAATGTTTAATGAAATTTCACTCGATAAACTCTCTCTTTTTGCTGATAATGCGATTCGACGATCTTATAAACTTCAAATTACTTAATTCATTCCAATTATCGAATAATTAGCCAATATTTACTCTACGAACTCTAATTTTATAATGTGATGGAAAAAAATCGAGTAGAAGATTAAAAAAAATGTTTAGTTGCCATTAATTTGAAGGAATAAACATCGAAATTACATACAATTATCTGTTCTTAAATGGAAAAATGCCCACAAAGCAGTCAATCCAAAATGTGTACAATTAGAAATCATGTACTCAATTCAAAGGGCCACACACGTGCAATTTTATTTTATAGTATATAGTAACCAAAAAAAAATAGTAGAAACCGCTAAATTGTTGATATAATTGAGCTGCATCTAAATCAAATTTTAATCAATCAGTTTGGTTGGTAATAGTTGTTGTTGAAACTAAATCGATAACTTTAAAATTGTACGATATTTATTTGTAATTATGGCTTTGATTTATAGAAAATTTGAAACGGTACCTACTACTATTAGAATAACAGATTTATGTATAATAATAAAAAAAATATATATATGTATAGAGATACACATGTATTTCTTGTGGAAGTTTCGAAAGATTGATATAAAATCAGGACCAGAAACTGTACACCTGATTCAATTTAATCGAATTGACTGGCTGATTTGTAACATAATTTGATTGTTGATTGAATCGGAAACGTGAGAAATCGTAATGACCTCAAGGGATCTATAGCTTGAAATTCATTTATTATATTGGTTTGATTTAGAATCAATGACAACTGGTTGAGGTAAAATAAAACTATAAAGGAACACTAAAAAATAAATTTGAACTTTTAATGGGTCTTTATGGCTGAACCAAAAGAAAAAACGTAGCAAATAAATGAGAGCTTTTAAAGAGTTTTATTTCGCAATTTGGATATGTGAATGTGATTGCCAGAGTCTTTTTGTCCCTTTCGTTCGGGTATCTCCATAAAAACATTGATGGGTAGTGTTTAGTATTGAATTACTACTCGATTAATATATATCAAGATAAAAGTATGTTGGGAATCTTGTTTGCAATAAGAACATCATTCATATTGCATACAGCAAAGATTCTTTAAACAAAAATTCTTAGTTATTTTAAGAAAAAACACGGAGTTTCAAGTAATTTTCTACCTAAGAATTATGAATAACTAACAAAAATATATGGTAATTTTACTGTGTTGACATGTAGAATTATGGTAAGTGAGACAGTTTAGCCATGTTTTCGATGTTGGAATAGTGGTCACATGTGAATTTTCGCAGTAGGAACTTGTTAAATATGGATTTATTTATGGAATACATATTGCCCTTATAGTGAACAACATGTTCAGTTCGCAGGAAACATTTTACTGGAAATAAATCTGCCATTTTTTTTTATGTTAATCTCTGATAAAATTAATTCTATCTCTCCACTACTGGTATAGTTAGATGAGATTGCTTCTCTTTAGGATTGATATTATCGGATTGGTGATTTAAGCTTGCTATAGTTTAATGGCAGGATAAAGTCGACGATTTAATAATTTGTTAGCAATGTGGAAATTAGATAGAGGGTCGATATGTATGTGTACATGGAACTCTCTAGCTAAATTCCTATCTGAGTCCGTATGCTAACTTAATTCTAGAGGACGAGAGCGGGTAGCGGCTAAGCATCCGGTCGGTTGTGGTGTTCGCCAAAACTTTGGTAATTATCATGGTGGCTTGTCTTGCGAGGTTGACCGCCGACCTTTCGTCGACGTAATCTAATAGAAAAGGATAACCGTCTGGCACTATGATTTTAATATCGAGAATTAGGCCACTCGAATGGAATAAAAACGTTGTCGTAGAAGTGTAAACTCAAAAAAAAAAACGAAGGGAAAAGACCATTTTTGAAATTTAAATTCATTCGACAAGTATTGGCGTGATATGGGGGTAGAGGGTGAAAATGCTGGGCGAATTTGTAATTTTCGTTTCAGTTTGGTAACAGCCTGCGGCTCTCCTATTACCGCAGAGTATTCGGAAACGTCTTGTACGCCGCGGATGGGAGCAACCAGTTAATGCAAGAGAGAATCATTGAAACAGAACACCCGTGTCCGTTAATTCACCATGAAACATTATGGGAAAAAATGTGATGTAATTTAATCGCATGCCATCCGAAAAAAAAGTACGTTGTTCCAAGATTAATTGAGTAGAAAATTAAAAATGTGCGTCAGGGCTCAAATACGAGCATCCGAAAATCGTTGTCAGTGAAGACATAGGAGAGGAGAGGATCGAAACGAAAGAATGAGTTTTGATAAAACAGTATCGGTTGTTGAACTTTTGCAATAAATTGTACAGTTATTAGGTGGTGAATGGACAATTTTTATAAAATTAAAATTTTTAAATTACTAATTAACAACGTAAAAACCGTGGAACCAAATCACCTCCGTAGTAGTTTCTCATTATATTTCTGAATAAAATTTTATAGTTTTGTAATAGAGATAGGGGAGATATTCGTTGAACCAATGATTACACTTATAGTAATAGTCTTATACTCGAGGGTTGAACAATTTTACAGAGATCTTTCTTTATTTACATCAAATTATTAAGCAATTTTCTTTCACCAATCGGATTCGATTTCTTCATCTAATCAATAAAGACCGTGCATAATGCCCTCTAAATGACACTTTAATTCTTATTTATGGTTTTACAGAATTGGCACAAGGGTAATAGCACTATTCCTTACGGCCAGGTTTTACGATCCGTCCTGTGAGGCACTAAGTTTCTCCTTACAGAATTGACGATAATCCTTTTGCCTCGTTCAACAGAATTACCTTATCGATTACATCTACTTCGATTCGTATCAGCAAATGAAAAAGTTAGTTATTTTAATTGCAAGTATTTGATAAGTAATTAACTATTATTCGTAGACTAACTATAGGTACTATCCATAGGTGTACCTGTAGTGCGTAAATTGTGACTCCAGATACCGTTAAGAGACGATTACGAATTTAGTTTTTATACAGCGTGACTAATAGTAAATGAAAATACCTTGTTGTTGGCTCGTTAAAGGATGATGAATTGAAAAACTGAATATTAACCATTAAGTTCAGCATCCTTGAAACCTGCGTGTTAGTACCTCTGGTAATGAGGTGATAAAAACGAACAAAAAAACTATCTTTTTTTCCACGCACTTTTTTATCATTTATCATCACAATACGAAAACAATAAACATATGAGATTTTTGATCATACAGGAATTTTCATGGATAAATTGTTCATGTTGAAACAAGGGAATTAACGGCTTTCTTAATGACTGTAATAAATTATTATTGTCTAGAAAACTAAAGTGCTAGCATTAGCAATATAGTTGAATCTATGCCAAATCATTAACACCACTCAATTTTCATGAATCAATTTTTAAGTACTGAAATTCGTTCCAACTGAAATTCAATGGAGGAAAAAAAAACAAATTGAAACATTCTTGCAACTGAAAATTGCTATCAGAATCTTGTTTGTATTAGTTACTGAAGTTTTGATTGGTTTTCAGCATATTGTAATTAATCTAAAATGATCGTGTGTTTTTTTTTGGTTTTTCATTTGCTTGAACTACCAGACAGACAAAGCAAATTTTGAACGTAATTGTCAATATGAAAATTACTCTGCTCAAAATTCGGGTTATCTTATAATAATTTTATGAAAATGCTGATATTGAGTTCAGGTCACGTTTCATCCATTAGCATTATTCGCTTCAATTATTTTCCGATAAGAAATTCTCTTCACTACTTGCCCGAGCAAATTATGAAAACAGTCTTTATTCCTTATATGTTATCTCAGTTAACAGCTTTGTCTTTTTACTGAAATCATTTTGTTTGAAAATAAAAGAATAGAAAGAATGTTATCCGTTAGTTTTTCGAGTTGATCCAATGATTTACCTTTAGTTTAAGATACGCACGTATGATTTCATTCGTTCTAGATTTTTTTTGTGGAATTGGTAGAATTCTTTAGTAGCATATCGATCTTCAATAGTTGAACGAACATAGATGTCACTATTTTTTTCCCCCCGCTAGATCTTTTTAAAACTTACCTGCAAGTGAACTCAGTCTCTCCTAAACACATTTCTAAACATTCTTGTCGAGAACTGGCCGATTGTTTGTTTCTCAAATAGCCTTTTAATCGATAATTTTGAACTCTATCGATACACCATGATCGTTCGCACGGCTTCACTCCCAAACAGTTCTTTTGTGCGTAAATCGTAAAGACTGGAAACTGGGACTTTGTCAGAGCACCTGTAAATAATAAATTAATAATTAGTATCAAGGATAAACGAATTGAAAATTTAGTAAATGTTTATTTTTTGCACGAATACAACGTAATTTCTTTCATCATATCTGTCAGGAAGTGGTTCAGTAAATGGAGCTTTAGCCTTTATTCACCTGACAAAAACAGAAATCAAATCACGATAATTTTATAGCCTCTCAACGTCACGATGTTTTCTCCTTTGGTGGGGTTGTGTATATATATATATATTCAACATCTCTCCATTTTCTATCTCCTTTTCTCCGTTTTGTGCCTTTACCTCCTAAATTGCACGGCTTTCAGAACCGTGATTGCCTGCAACTTGACGCCGCGCGCATTTCCGTATTTTTTACTTTCATCATCGTTGTTAACTTGTACGAAGAGAAATGAGTTTTTAGACATAAGGGTGGATTATATGTACATATATAATCGAACATACATTATAATTGAGTCATCAAGTACGATTTTCAAACAAGTTTCAAAGATTAATTCGACTACATCGATAACAGGAACAAAACGAACATTAAAGGATTCAATTTAATTTTCCAGGAGTTTGAAGGTTTCGTTTGACTGTAGTAATACGTTCAATTGCATTATTCAAAGCGGATTTTCTAGACAACAAAATTCATTGTGGTTCAGTTAGTACATCTATTTACAAATTCTGTAATGTTTCATTTCAAATTGTAGCCAATCTACGGTTAAATTAGAAAAGTAATGTTTGTACTGATTTGAGTGGAAAAATAATCTACCTCGCTGTTGTTAATTTATTCATTGCACATTACACATTACCACTTCTATCAGCAATAATAGTCATTCGCGAGAGAAAAGAGAAAAACACATTCAAAGCTTTAAGTGCTTCTGTGAGACAGGCTAATACACAAATTGCACCGATTAGAATACCTTAGTATTTTATGATTTCTGAACAGACAGACTCTAATGACGGTAGTAATTACTACTGATCATGAACGTGATTAGTGAATTTATTTGAATTTGAATGAAGGTTTCAGTTTTTTGTTTTTCGAAATAGTAATTTATAATGTATTCAGTTGACTACAATGTTTAACTCTGAGTTAAATATAACTTCGTTAAAGGAAATAGAAATAGGACATAAGTTTTGTTCTTTGACTTGGTGTCCCATCGCGGTGATACCGCTTCTATCAGGCGCAAATAGTAGAAATGATTTTAAGTGCTTCACGGAGCAATGAATTACAAATATTACCTATATTATTGCTATTTACGTTAAAAATTCGTATTTTGTTATTTAGTTAAATAGGAATATGATTATATTGACATTAAAATAATTAAGGAGCTTTTATTCTGAAACAAAAAGCGCAAGTATCCATAACTCACAGAAAATAAATGTATTTCCAATTTGAAAGCTTTAAAGCTTCTTGGTCAGTTATTATTATAATTACCGTTGTACAACTGCAAATAGTACTCCATCTCCTGTCTCGATTTTATCGAAACCTGTAGTTTAGAATCATGTAGTGGTAATTAGGTACGTGTTAATGTTTTTTCCATCGTTTTTCAAAAAAGAAAACAAAACGAAAAAAAAACACTTTCCAAGCACAACACGATTTTCTTGTACAATTAAAACATGGGCGATAATTAAGTTTCAAGCTAAATATTGTAACAGTTTTTTTCCGCCCCGAAGTAATATTGTATGTTTTATATGGGATAATATAGTTAGCGAGATGAAAATGAACAGACGGTAGGTACCATTGGGTGAATGACAAGGGATAGTTTAATTATTGGATGGCCTCTAGCGATTATTTGATGGAATTGTGCAAATTAGTACCTCATCAGGGATATGTGTATCCCAATCTGCATATTATGATGTCTATATTCGTGTAGCCTTCCAGCAATAATAAAATCTGTCAACCATTGTGACTTCTATACATTACAGTTGAAACAATATACAGTATACAGGTATATCCAAATAAAAGTGTGGTCTTGAGGAGCACAAGAGCAAAAGATATGGCAATCTCTGACACAGAAATCAAAGTGAGATAAGAAACACCACGACTCCCTTACTTCAAATGTTGTGAATTCTAGTGCGACAAGGTAAGTAGCTTTATTATTATACAACGCACACGATACTCGTGGAGAAGAATAAGAGGGAAATCGTATTTCTTATCGTGCTTCGATTCGTGTGTCGGAGATTGTCTTTTGCTCTCGTATTCCTCAAGACCACACTCCTATTTGGATATAAATTTTTTAGGAGATACTTGGTATTTTCGAAAAATTATCGCTTTACAATATTCGTAGTCTATTTAACATTATAATGTGTTCAGAAATTGATGCAAAAACAAAATGTTAACAAATAAACCTATTGGAAATTATAAGGTAGCATCGTCTCTCATATCATCACCGTTAGGATTATGCAATAATATAAATCTAAAACTTTTGGACAATTGCTTCCGCATTGATTCGATTGCTGTATAATGATTCTATCAGATTAGAATAAGTTATGTTTCAAAAGTTATTGAATATTGTTTTGATTATTGCTTTTGGGGATATATTCATTGAAAGTGTGTTTATTTGTTTTGGTTTTTATTAAAAATTATCTGTAGAATTCCCTCAATTGTAAAGTCAAAGTCGACCGATCCGAGTGTGAATTAGCATAGGTCCATGTATGTTGGATTAATTTGCAAAGAGGTATTATGTTCGCATTTCATTTACAAAGGTAAACAATAATCTAACCCAGCATGTTACAAAGTGCCAGTTTGTTTGCCATTTTGCGTGAGAAAGCTTTTTGCTGTTAATTATTAATAATGTCGAAATTTTCAAATGAATGGAGAAACATTGACAAAGCAACACTAGTCAAAACGGAACGGAAAGGGAGGAATATCTAATTTATATGTATAATACATACATACATACAAATTTGTATATTACAAGTATGCGTTTGTGTGAAAATACAGTGGAATACGGTTAACACGAAAATGTGGGGACTCGAAACTTTTTTCGTGTTTTACTTGTTGAAAATACAACTCAGAAATTTCAATTTTTTTACGTGAGAGGACTAGGAAAAATGTATTCTTCCTTAAATATTTTTCACACACATAGGACTAACAACCACTAAACAGTTTACGACATAAAATAGAGACCGATTGAGGCATAACTGAATCTGTCAATTTTAAAATGCCCGATCGATCGCGAAATTGAAGCTCATATACTGAAGATAAGGCGTTTTTCGCCATTAAAAAAGTTAAAATAATAGTGCTTAATGGTTATCCATTCATATTTGTATAGAAATTGGGTTCTGTGGTTTTAGTTTTCCTTTTGTGTTAAACAGTTAAACGATATTTTGTGTTAAAGGAAACGATTTACATTAGAAGGGATATAGGTACTGCAGGCCGGGACCGCAACATCACTCTGTGTTAAGGGTGTTCGTATTAACCGTGTTCTACTGTACGTAATATTCTGGAAAAGCATAGCGATCGTTTGGTGTTTATTTTGAAAATTTGCCACTTTATATATCACAAATATTGAATATTGTTTTTACTAGTTGTGTAAATATTCCTCTGATTGACTGACTGGATGACTGTGCGCTGTCTCTCGTCAGATTAAGTAAACATAATATTTACTCATTTCTCTGAATTTCTTGTGCACACTGTTCTGATTTTTCGCACCAATGAAATATTAAAGAGAATTTTCCAAATATGACGTTTTAGTCGAATTAATGTTTTTTTCTCCTTTAAAAAAAAACTCTGAATACCTTTGAAACCTGTATTGGCGTCAAAATAAAATAACCAATCGTTCAAACTGTATAGATGAAATCATGTATTTCAGTTAGCTGTTGTTGTTGTTGTCGTTGTTTTTTTCCCATTGTAGAAAATAAACTATTCTCATACCGTTCAGTGATTTTGTTGTCAAGCAAATCCAAGAAATTCTACAACAGTATCTAATACGTGAGGCGGACTATGGTACGTGTTCCTTTTAGATACATTCGATGCACACGGAAGCTTAGCTTTTGCAATACGTTTGGTGAAGTTGTTGTTTAGAAAAAAAATCCACAAATTTCCGTAATTTACGAATCATGACGAATTTATCGACTTAGCATTCTATAATCAATTTTTTTATTACACCTCTTATGTTTACGATTATTAATCTTGTTTTTTTTTTGAGTTATTACAAAGCTCTCAAAACGTAATTAATTTTTTTTTAAATAATACAATTGGCACTATATTTAAATTCATGAAATAGACAGAGATATATGATTAGTGAGTCGAAATTATTGCTTGGTAAATATGGGATAGAGTAATGAAAGTCTATAATTACTGTTTGGTTGGTATAGTTTTTGTAAATTTAAAATCATTCATTATTTTTATGTCTGTTCATTGTTATTGCTGTCGTTTTATGAAATTCATGCAATTTTTTTTGGAAACTGCAAGGTTTCCACAATTTCACATTATTTCTAGTTGTATGTACCAGTTTCTTTTCTTCAGGTTATCATCTTCACTTATTTTCTTAATTTATGACTCGTGTTTCCTTAAATTTGAATACTCTGTCGAGATATCAATGCATAGTCAAGTTACAAACCTTGATTGATTCGTAGTTTTTGAATAAAGCAAGTACTATCAGTTTTTCAAGATCTGTAGCAGCCTGAAGGCCGCAGGTGTACTTGTTGAGGTCACCTAAGCACAAGAAACTCGCACAAGTGCTCTCTCAAGTGAATCTTCTTGTTTATTCCTATATTTTTATTTAAAAAAGGCTAACAATTGTTCAGATTTTTTATAAATTCAACAAAAAAAAAACAGAAAGAACGAAAAAAACTTCGCCATCCAATTGATAGAAGAACTCATGTCTAGACAGTTGATTTCGTTTTTATGGTTCCATGTCTTCACATAATCATTGTCATGCAAGATGCTATCTAACGATTACGCATGTTATCGTTTACTCAGCGTGGGAACAAATCGATTGACATTCAGTGTTTGTATACTGTATCGTCGTCTACCGATATGTTTCAAACTTATGTATATCTGTATACATAAATGTACCTACTGTAGGAATCATGTGTGTAAAACACGCAAACATACATCTATACGTTCCTGATTAGTTGAGTCCGACAATTCAGTAGATGACTTTTCTGTGGAATTACACGATCAGAATTGACTGTAAAACTGCTCGAGTAACCATACGTGCAAAACACTGATCACACCTGCCGACATACAGGCAAAACGAGACCATATCGAAAATTTAATTGCCTATAGCAACGCAAGTATAGAATGGGATTTACTGCAGATTGCCGTAATTAATAATAATTATTCTCCCTGTTGAAGTTACACAACTACTCGGCAGACTTTAGGATAATATAATTGCAACGGGACATGAACTTTATGGTGAGGGCATTATCCTGATCAGTTTAATATCAGTGATCGTTTAATCATAATATCTATTTTCGTTCTCATATATATAGAGAAAATTTAATTATAATCAACAATACTCATTATTTATAGATATTTATTTCGAACAATGACTCGATGATTTTGGAGAGGCTATGTTTGGTTTATTTTTTAAAGGTAAAAGAATTTGTTTTGTTCAAGATTAAACAGCATTCATTATTGATTTTTGAGGTGTTTGTTACATTTATAGTACACACATAATGTGGTTATTGAACACAAAAAAAAGGTGTAAAATCAACACATGTTGAGACTTCAAAGAAACCGCTGATCTTGGGTGATTAATTTACGAAATCAATTATACCTGGTTAGAGAACGTGCTTCCATAGAATTGGAATCAAATTTTAGGCTCGGTTCTTACAAAAAAATAGATTATTGATAAATAATAGATATTTTTTCGTCTTTTAAATAACATACTACTGAGAATATGTAGTTATTCTATTTGTTTTTTGAAAAATATTGATGACAGCGTTGTTTTTTACGCTTTTTATGTGTAGCCAATTATGTTCAGTTATTGAAGTGTAAATACTAACAATGAAACAGAAAATACACGCAAACATCATAAAAAATGTATAGATACTTCAAGTATACATATAGGAAAAGTGTGTACTTTCTGATCCAGATTTATATGAAAATGAAACGAAATAATGATTTACATTGATCGTAACTTTATTGAATTTTGAATGAATTTCTATGTAAATGGTGCAAAATTACTAAAATATTTGATCCTATTTTACGGTGTTTTCATGACACCTGGCGAAAGATAAATGCATATAACGTATGTGTACATTCAGTTTTAATGGCATTTGATCAATACTTATACCAGTCGTTCGGCTATAATTTTAAAATATGCACAATTTGTGGATTTAACCAGTACTCTAATGACAGGATATGAATTTAAAACAGCACTCATCCTATAATTTACAACACGAATTTGTTTTAATCTTTTTATCATTCTCTATAAACACAGTGACTTATTATTATTATCATAGCGACGATTGTTAATATAACAATCGAAATAATTTTAATACTGTCTCGTCAAGATAATTATAATAAGCGGAAACACGTTATTATTGGCGTTTTGTGTACCATCTTTGACAGCAGTATTGGATTCGATTGAATCAAATAAGAAAATTCTTACCTGGCAGGATGTCAGCATTCGAACTGAAAAGGACACACAATCCTGTTTCGTAGTTCACCGATTGGCAGGAATCGTTTCCTTGACAGGTTTCAAGACAATCGGTCAACATTAAGGTGCCTGGTATTGAATCAAGAACATTTCCAGGAGCTGAGAAGACATAGCCTGTTATTAACTCGAATCCAATCAATTCAGGATCACAGTCATCTAATGGACTTGGTAGTGGATGTTTTTCAGGTGTTGTATTGCTTGTTTCGATCTCATCAGATTCATCAGTCTGACCGCTAGTGTAAGCTGCCGCCACTACTACAATCAGTAATAATCGTTTAATCCAGCTCATCGTGTCAGTGGTATTAGAAATCTGTAACCAAACAAAAAAAAAATAAAAATAAATAAGATCAATGAAGTTTAATAACGGGAAATAAATATTATTCTCACGAAAAGTTCAATATGTTGGTAATACAAAAATTATGAATGGCATCCAGTCAAACTGGATGTTATCAATATATTGTCGGTTCTATTGAAATGTGGAATTTGAAGAAATTAATTAAACGAGATAAACTAATTAATGTATGCATCATGTTTTAAAAATGTTAGTCTAATCTTATTAATTTATAATTGACAGGCGCATATCTAATTGTATGTTTTTATATAAAAAAAGCGTATTTCAACATACTTTGTATTGGAAATCTTAATGAAAATATATAACAGGATTATATTGAAGTAATTCGAATTAAACGAAATTGCAGATTTGAAATCGTTACGATTCGCATTGTTAAAATGTAATAAAATCAATTACATTCCAAACGCCAATAAATAGTTAAATTAATTTTTTTTCTTCGTGTTTGTTGGGTTGTACGTAAATCGCATTTAATTACCATTGACAAATGGCATTATTCACGTTATTAGTTGCAAGAAAAAATCACTTTCACTTGTCTAGCTATAGAAATTGAAAAATGCCGTAGAAGTCCACTTGTCTAGTTTGTTGAGAACATCCCTGCTGGGCGAAGAAATACAAACAGCAGCTATAAATCGTCCATGCTCAATTAAAAGTCATCTTTATGCTTTTCGCGCTTAATTCTTAATCGGTTATTGATAGTAATTTCTATGTCGTATAGGTATACATACGGTACGTCATTATATACATTTATAGCTAGAATTTATTGTAACAAAACAAGAAACCCGCACTAGATTAGATATGACGACAGCTACAAATATAATTAACAGATATATGTAAAGAGGAACTGTAAACATAATCATAAACTTCCTTCTTGTGGTTTGCTTTAAGCTGGTGGAGCATCTGTGGGTGGAAACATATTATATCACCCACTAAAGTGTCATCTCAACGTCATATAAACGAAGACAGTGGAGAAAGGTTTTATTTTATTTTGATGTTGGCTTTTTTTTGTGTGTGTGTGTATGATGATAAAACGTAACGGCAGATTTACAGCCCGTAGTCTCACCCATGCAAATCACATAATTATTTCCATTTAAATAATACGAAGCGTTATTGTTTCTCCTTTAGCTATATTTTCAATCATTTCAAATCATCTTCTTCGTATTAAAATAACGGCTGTAATTATAAATTGCATGCATGTTTCAAGAGAACGGTCCCTTATGTTTTTCTATTTAGGTACTACCACTACTTAATTTTTGCTCAATTCTTTTTTGCCAAATTGTCCTTTATGTATTTATTGATTTATTGATTAACATAACTTTCTGTGTTCGCAATAAAAGATTCCAGTGTGGTCTTCATTGAAAATCATAAATCATACAATAATTTAATGTGTATTATGTAGTTTCAAAGTTTGCGTGTACATTTTTCATTAAAACCGTTTAGCAATTGAAAAGGTTATTAAGACGTGAAGTCGTTAGTTTGTCTCGTGTATTTGAATAATTGTTCAGAATCATATGTGTACATTTACTCTGTAGATAGATTATTAACAGAAAACAAGCTGTGGAGATTGAACAAGTTTTTTTTGTAATTTTTAATATCTTTAAAGACTATAATTAAACTTGATAGTGATAAATTCTTATTTAGCTAATATATTATTTCCTCAATTTGGACGATTTTTTTGTCACTAACATGGTGTTAATTGATTCTCGGGGAGTATCGTTGATATTGAAGATACGTGTCGTTAATGAATCCGGTTTTTATGAAGTTTATTACAGTTCAAATTTGAATTTATTATTAATTTAAATTTAAAAAAGAAATAAAAGTTGCCGTTTTTGAATATTAAAAAGAGATTTTATTAGTTTCCTTACTTTACCGTTTGGCGTTTAAATTATCAATTATCAATTTTTCTATTCTATCTCCTGGAATATATTGGTATCGTACAGAATACAACATTCACCCCATCTGATTTGCACATTGGCATCATTTGACTACCAGACTTCGATTTAACTGGGTATATGTATTTATATCTACGACATCGAATTACACAAAGAATACGACAATAATAAAGAAAACATGAAAGTAGACACTGAACAAAAAAGGGAAGGTAGTAAATTACAAAATGAAGGTACTTGATCCTATCTAATTGTAAGTTCCTGATGTATAGTATAGTCGAAATTAGAATAATGCGCAATTCCAAGCAATTTACTTTCAATTAAAATGGGTGGACTACAGAGATAATTTACGCAACTCTCAAGTTATACTAATGATCTTCGTACTAGATTTCCACCTTTATATACCTATACATATATACATAAGAGTGTCAATGTAATCTATGCAGAGGATGTATATTTGCATATTCAAATAGGGCGTAAATCATTTAAGCGCCGTCTTGACTATACAGGTGACATGAGGATCTCTGCTCCGCTTCAATTTGATTGGAAAAACTTCTTGAAGCTTTTAGAAGAAAAATAAACCAAATATTTGAAAAGATTCGAATATTATTATATTCAATTAATGTTGTTGTTGGCCAGAATGGCAAGCATAAACATGTGTGTTGAACAAGGCGAGCATGATCGTATTCTACAATACTATAGAGAGAGATAGGAAAAACAAAGTATTCCATTTTCAATGTTTCAGATTGAATCGGACAGTCCGTATATGAAAGATGTTAATCAGATGAATTTCGTTCAAATAGTAGGAAAAAAAGATAGTTAAATATGTACGATGAGGCTATTGAATTATGATAACGAAGACGAGAACACAACCTGTTCACAATGATTCTTGACGATTTATTTTCCGAACGAAATGGACAAGAATACCTCTGTTTAACAATTGGCTTGTTAGTAAACAAATATTTCAACCCGATAAACCTATTTAAAGAATGACCATAACAATATTTTCCAGACAAAGCAGTAATTATTTTTCCCATTCAAAAATTTTTTTGTTGTTGTTGTTTTACAAAAATCGATAAATATCTTTTAAACGATATCTATATAGTTAACTTAATTCTGGTTCAATACGTTTTCAAGATCTATTGTTATGTTATAAAGATAGTAAAATACTATATAGATACACTGTGATCGCTTTTGTCTTTATAGTTCTTGAGCTGAAAGATAAATGGAAATTGTGAACGAGATCGTGATCGTTGTTTCACTTTTGTCCAATGACCAATTTAAAACTAATCTTTCACGTATGAAATTATTTGATGAGGTGTTGTTGATACCGATGCGATGTTCCACCATTACTGTTCAAGTCTATTCTCTGTAATAATATTGTTAGAAACAATTGCTGTTTCGCTCCAGTATATAAATTAGCCCTTATTACATAATCATTTAATTTATAATAAACATAAATTTTTATAAAATATAAATTGAATTACGTGTTACAACATTGTATGTTGCAGCGGTGTTGTTCTTTTTTCTTTTCTTTTTAATAAAGTTTAAACCAATATGCAGTTTTAATCAAAATTGAAATTATCCAATATTTGAACTGAGAATGTAATTTTCACAAGTTCCAGCAGCAGCTTTCCTGTTGTTGCTGCGCCCAATTCCTTTTGCTTTGAATATTTGGCCATCTGGCGTGCCTAACGAAAATTAAATGGAGCTTTGCGGTTGAGTTACAGCTTAATTTGAGAATTTCGACGCGGTTGACGAAATTAATAGTTTTAAAATAATTTGGGTGAAGCGACGGTGCGTGAAGACGAGTCTGATAATGGACTGTGAAATTTTCAACTCTCTTTTTACTCGACTTTTTGTTAAATAGTATTCTGGGCGGCAATAGGATAACTGTATATATATATGTTGTTAAACTTCCGGAATTTCATGAGTACAAAACTTTTAACGATAACTATTGAATTTCTGTTTTTGTGTTACATTCTATGTTGTGGTTTTACAAATATATTGGATGGAAACGTTTATGTTTCTCTCTGACCGTTATGTATATGATACGGTATATTCATCGTGGTTAAAGTGTTTCCCCCTTAAACAAAATATCAGTGATCATCATGTGTGGGCTATTGCATCTTTGCATGTCACCAACGGTATAGATTTGTATCAGACTTTATATGCAGTAATGGATAGAGAGTATGGTGAGCTTAACGGTGCGGTGAGATGCCTGTTATCGGCAGCTTAAAGTCCAACAGTACGTGGGTAATGCCTTGTGCCGACATTGATAGGTTTTCTACTATTAAACGGTATCGACAAATGACTTATGCACGGTGGCTGCTCCTGTTGTTGTAGTTGGTGCAGTAGCAATAACAGTTTGTCCTGACGCATTTTCGTTTCAGGTCATTTTTCATCGAATGTTGTATATATACTAAGAAAATTGGTTGCGGTGTTCGACACGGAAATGGAACACTTCAATCACGATTACTTCCAGAACTTTACCTGTATTAGAGATAAATTTTCCGTTCCAGCAGTTGCTGTAGTTTTTCACGTTTTCCACCAAACTAGTTTCCTATATCAATATCGTTGTTATTTTATTTATTTCTAATTTTTTAACAGAAACTTTCACTATAAAAAATCAATTTATCTGGTCATCTAACCGCATTGATTCGAGGTTTTGTTCAATAGAAGAATACAATTGTAGCATCGTTGATTATGTTGGTTTCTATTGTAATAATGTTGATATTTTTCTTTACCGTTTTTATTCTATCTATAACACCGTCTATTTCGCAATTTTCCGACGATCGTGCCATTATAATTTCTTCTCTGGATTGTCTGATCATGCAGGCGTGTTGTTGTAAGTCATGTTCAACTTGTCGTGCCAATTAAGTCAGTAACAAATAGTCCAGGACTCGCCCCTCGATTTTCCCAACAGGCACGTCGGCGATAAGAGACGGCGGCGTTGATTCTATACCGACCTTTTTTCCTATTCTTCTTCTTCATCTTCTTCTTCTTCCTCTTCAAGCTTTCTTCTATTATTTTTCGAAAATTCCGATCACGGATCAGATTGAAGCTTTGTATCTATATCGGAAGTGAAATGGAACTTTCGCTTTCTGAATCCTTCAAGCTCAACTTTCAATAGTATTCAGAGGTTCTTGTTGTTGAAAAGCATTATATCACTATTATGGTAAATAACTAATTGTAAGTTGTATTTATGCCTTTCCTTTTTGCGACATGTTTTTTTTTTAATTTTCGTGTGACTAGCTTCAATAAAATGACACCTTAAGTCGATGATGAATGCTGACGGTTTCATTGAGGTTTACGTGTGTAAAGATCTCAGCTAATTTTTTTTTCACACAGGAAAGAAATTAATTAAGAAGTAGAAGTTGAAAGTAAAGTCAAATGATGACAGGTCCACCGAAAAAATATAAAAGAGTCTCATAAGATTTAAGAATCCTATATCGTTAATCATCTTTCTTGTCGGATGCCCTTCTTCTTGTTAGGAGTTTCTATTGTTGGAGTTCTTCTTCCACTCGACATAATCCAACACGAAGAATAACATTGAAATATATTAATCGCTTGTTTGTCAAGAAAAAGGGGGAATTCATTAAGACATTGGACTCGCTTGTAAAAGTTGAAAGTAAGAGTTGACTTGTACGTTTTATATCAATTATTAGGACAATAAACTCTTTTTTTTTTGTTATTGGTGTACGTGTTGGTACGTCCCAGGACCTTTACGACCTCTCTACATAATGTTTCGCATAACTTTCTATTTCAAATGACCGACAAGGTTGGTAAGTGTCTCAAATAATTGATGTGGGTCTAACACCAAAATGAATTTGTGTCTGTTTATATGCGTTATTTTTTCTTGTTTGTGATTGTATGAAATTACGTAACAGGACAATAACCTTGTAGAATAATTACTTTGAATAATGATTCGGATGGATAGTAATTAATTAAAAATTTTTGCAACTTAACCAAAGGATGATTACGTACTATTGTCGATGTACAGTTAGATTAAATGTATTACTTAAAATCCATTACTTAGAAATTTGAACTGATACATTAAGATAGCTTGAGTAAAGAATATAAAAGTTTTCCCCTCTTTTAATCAGTCTAATTTTAGATTGCTGTTCTTCCTGCTGGCTTTTTATTATGTTCCTTTTTAATTTTTATTACATCATGAAACTTGTACAGAGCAATATTAACAGAGATTATTAACTGAACATCCGGAATATACCTATTTAACTTATTTTTTTTAGAATACATTCTTTAATTAATGAAGACTTATTCATAATAACTCTAAATAGATATTCCAGTAGGTAGTGGGAGTTTTCTTGTTCAGGTAATTGTTGATTGGGTGTAGTTGGGTTGATAATCCCGCAGTGTATTCCATTGAGTCGATTTATTCTTAAAAAAGCTCCACTCATGTACGTGCTTTGGAATAATAGTCTTTTATAAAAGCTGGTATTGAAAGGAAATACATTCCACTTCTAGGCGAAAGCTAAGCCTCTCTTCTCCAACTAGAGAGTAATATGCACTCGCCCTATAGTCGTATTGGTATTGTGTCTGTTTCCGCACGGCTTCAACAAAATGTATACTTGTATATGTGTACTTTTTCCATTCGATTTTTAACATTATTCGAACTATTCTAGCGGCAAGAATCAAAGATACCTATATAGCTTTTGTCGGAAAAGGATTTTTCTATAATTATTTCTTGGTGAGAAACTCTCACTCTCTTACCAACACGTATAAGGCGATTATGTCGTCTTTTATGTTGAATAATTAGAAGAAATGCCGCAAGATTTTTACAGTTTGTGATTTCTACGAATCTCACTTTTTAGTCGCGTTAATTGGAGCCATTCGAGAGTAAAATACGCATTTCAGTACCAACAATAAACCAGTAGAAGATAACTATCTGCCTGTAACCGTGGCCAATATTAAACAGCCTATTTCCTGTCTATTTGATATCGTCCTACCGGATACACACACCTCCTGTTTTTGTCCGCAAACCCAATTCTGATTCATTGGCTGTTCTTTAGCTCTCATATTGATTCTTAAATGTTTTTTTGTTGCTCTTATTACTGTTTTTAAAATGGCAATGTTCGACGTACAAGAACAATCTGGTTAATTAGAGAACGATGTGGAATGGAAATGGACGGTGCACTGGACTTGGAAGGACGTTAACCGGTAAACTGACACGTTTGTTGTTTAACACATTAAATTCCCTGCCACAGTTCTCTGTTTATGCTGCCTGCCTGTCCATCCATGTTACTAATGTCGGGGAATTATTCAAGTACGCCCTAAATTAGCCACTTTGGGTGTCAGAGCGTGTCTTTGCTGCGTCCTTTAAATAGAATCGCCGATTTCGACCTTGGTATTAGTTCTCCTTTTTTACTTCCTTGTTTGCCTGCCTAACGTACAATTGATCGATTGAACAATGGGCTAAGAATGGCATTAAATAATGACTGGTATTAAAATGATGCTGGGGCTAATTGCTAGTTACAGAGATGGAGCTTACTAGTAATTGGAATGTTTTTCAAGAAAAAGGGATAAAGTTCTAAAATCTAGAGTTTAGATAATATTTGCAAACATTCCAATTGATTCCTGCAAATTGCTGAAAAATATCGCTTCTATTGATTTAACTATCAATTTCGATAAATTTCCAGATATTTCTGATATGAAATTGTTCGATAAATGGCTGGAAATTAACGCGGCAGTTAAATTTAATTGTACACCTCTGTCTATATTCACACAAGTACACATGACTGTTTTAACGAGCTTTAATGGTGACTTGGTGCAATTTATGTTGCCTGAATTTAAGCGAATTTTAAATTGTTTCACTCACCTCTTTCGGCCTCGTTTGATCTGAAACAACAAACATGGAATTAGTGCGAAATCTTTACGGATTTATTATGTTCTATATTGTATGTGTGTATATGTATAGTGTAGTGTATAGATCCGGCGATGGTAAGCGAAATTTCCATTCAATTGATCCTGTATTTAATTGACAGGACGACGTATGCTATATGTGTGTGGCGACTATCTAGGTACATTTTCCGGTTTGATGCCGATCGTGGTGATCCATAAAGTTCTTTTCATACACGGTTAGGTGATCGCGAAATGGTTGATTTTACATAGAAATATTATACATTGTTATACAAAGTCTGTATAGTAAAATTATGGTTGATTCTTGATGATTGCACACAATTCCAGTATAATTAACGGCCATCCATTCTCCCAATCTTGTATTTAATTTAGGTGTACGATCACTATCAGGCTCATTGTTTATCATCTGGTAATCCCGTTTCACACATATGATGGAGATGAAGCTATCAATTAAGTATGGTCGAAATATCTGTTAATATAGTGCCGGTATAAGAAAATTAATGTGAATGTTGTTGTTATTGTATTCGTATTTGGTTTGGAAATAATCATCATCGATTCTAATCGAATTAGTGTAGTTTTAAATTTATCTCGATCGATTCATACCAATCACGGGTGAATAAATTATAGAAATACCGGAAGTGTTAAGTAGTAATTTATATGCAAATAATATAATATCGAGGAACATATGTTTATGCCGACAATTTACAAATAACATCTTATTCCAATAATAGCAACTAGATGAATAAAATTTTATTTTTGAAAATAAAATTGGCCGATGGTATAGGTATGCTACCATGGTAGTCTTCATTTCATTAACTAGGTTTTACAAAGAATTTACTGATTGTGAGTATAACCTGAAGGGTTGGATGTAATAAACAACTTGCTGTTAGATAAATGGTGAAAATGTACGTTTATTAGATACTCGTTTTTTTTCTTTGTGATAAGTAAGATTACCTCTCTAATTGATTTTCAATATTAAAAAAATATTATTGAGTTATAGCGTCTTTAAATAGAGTGTAATAGTTTATTATGCATCATTTATCTTTCTTATGTGTAAAAATTTCCTTCAAACTGTAAACTTTATATTTCTATAATAAATTGATAATATTATTCTGTATATGAACTAGAACATAAGTAAATCAAGTAAAGTGGAACATTACAAGAGTATATCAATTATGGTAATATACTATACGCATGCAATTTAATGTTGTTTGGCTTCTGGTTTAACTAGTATGCAGATCAATAATATTCGACTCGTTAATATTAAATAAATTATTATTGTATATGTTATGTGTGGGAAATAGAGATTTCTGATATTAACAAGTCTAATCGTATTATACTTGTTATATATTGTAGAATATTATATAAATTTATAAACAATATTGATAGTAGTGATTATAGTTCCGGTTAGTGTTGAACTATTCGTCTTCTGTCTAACGTCAGTTGGTTGATCACTTATTCATGAAAAATGCGGAAGATATCAATACAATACATTCAGTTATTAGTCAATACATCATTAGAAATAGTTTGTCTGAATGAAAACTAGTTTCACTGTATGTACTTGGTTATATGTTGTTATTATTACGAGTATTAGTAGCAATAGTGGAACACTGGGATATATAAGAAGTTCTCTTCAGCTACTCAATCATGAATGTCATTAATCACCATTGTAACTGTTCCATCACATAGTTTACTTTAGGTTTTTCTAGGTTGTTTATGAATTTTTTTATATTAGTAACTAATAATAATTTACTGTGATTTATAAGTTGTTAGAAGTAATATTTACTATTATTATTAGAAAATTATCAGTATTTTCTGTTTCCAATCATGTTTACAATATTTATATAATTGCATCTAAAAAAGAAAATAAAACAGCAAATTGCTCTAACATTTGTATAATGGAGCATTAATCAAAATGATAGGAGAATAAAGTGTAGATTTAAAAGTGCACGTTTCATTATCTTTTTAGACATTAATTCAACGTTTATCCTCTTATCTTGGTGAAAACATTGAAATGTTCAACACTGATAGCCCATAGTATTACCATCTGTAATGGGGAAAAAAGGGTTGCATGCAAGTTGACCATTTGCACTTGCAGAAATGGTAATGGTGTTGCGTTCCACGAACATCATCCTCCACCATCTCTAAGCCCTCTTGTCTCTTATAGCTATAATCAGTTGATGTTGCGGTCATACATTTCCCTTTTATCCACGGGTTTTATCCACGAATGTGACATTATGTTGTTTCAAATAAGCAACATTAGAAACTAAAGAGCCTTCTATTCTTTTCTGTACTTTTATTGTTGTTGTTGTTGGTTTGTTGTTTGTGTCCAGTTGAAGAGTTCGAGGAACGCCGACTTCATGACCGATAATTAGAGAGATTGATGGAGACAGCACACCTGTTTCGCTTTCGCTTTCCGGTGATGCTTTATATAGAAAGCTTTCTAGGGATATATTGTTGTTTTTTCAGTGATAACGGATCGTGAAAAATGGAAATTGTGTTTTTCTTTGTAAATTAAATTGGAAGCTTTTTTTTTTGTCATCAATTAGGTAGAATAACGGAATTTTCAAAATTGCTAATGGAAATGAGTATGCGGGCGGAAAAACCAAGTTGAAAGGGTATTTTTGTCATGTTCTGTTTTTTTTTTTTTATATAAAACGGTAGAATCGGTAACATCTGTTTTATAAATGCGCAACTTCCTCAAATACAGTCTCAGATTTTTTCATATTCATAAAATAAGTTTTTTGATTAATTATCGAGTTGTTATTTATGTTTTCTTTTCGTCAAAGTTGAACCGTCTTTTACGCCCCCGTTACTTCATATAATTTTCTCATCAAATTTCCTTACGATCGAATCAAACATCTGCACAAATTTACAATGAAAATCTCATTAGTTCAAATCCACTAGTTCAATTTAAAGTGTAATATTTCTGCCCCAAGAAAGCCGTCAAGCCATCGTACGTTTTAATGTAGGAAATCCAGTGAGATTAATTACAAATAAACAGAATGCAAATAGGAATTGCATTTCGCACAAGATACAATTGCATTTCTACAATCTACACTACACATATACGTATTTAGAGATATTGTTGTGTGCTTTTAAACTTGATTTTATAGTAGGAGAACATCTAGGGTTTTAATGTCAAAATTGTAATGTGTTAATGGCATAATGTACGTGAAATTCCTCGATTATTTATGGTTGTTCCTACAGGAATAAATGCCAATACACGTAAAACAAAATTCCCTACAAATTCTTACAAGAAATCAATAACTAAACAAATTAAATAATTATCTGAGGATATCATGGATGTTTAAGAAAAGGCATTAACCATTAAGCAATAAGAACTGTGAACAAGTATTATAATTAGGGTTAATTTTGTATAGACTAGTGAAATTGCATTGTTTTTCTTTTATTATTACCATTATTATAATTATTTCCAATTAGACGTGTTCCTTATAATATTGATTTAGTGACAAATCCTGCTGATTTTTCAATCTTGACATTGTTTGGCACTACCAAATCGAAACTGTCCTAGTTTTGCCAAATTAGAATTCACTGCTTACTCATCGTAATTTCCGAATATAAATTACCGTATTATTTTAAGTTATTCTTCAGAGACAATTTTTGAATAGTGTTTGTAGCGCAATGTTGCAACAATTTCTGTTTGTATAATTATGTATATTTAATGGTCAGCGTCAAGTCCAAGTTCTTGTTGTTTCCTGTTTGATAATGTCTCGGACTCGTGGGATATCTTTTGTAGACATATCATTGATGCCGCCCCTCTAACTGTATTTATAAACGTTTAAAATATTTCCGTCGATTTTTTTTTTTAATTGTAATCATTAAAACAATTTGTAAACATCTGTTCGCGAGTCAGTAATTTTATTTTGATTTTTATTTTTCAGGTGAGTACCAGACAAATTGCCAGAATGATGATGGTTGCTTGTTGTTTGACTGCTTCGTTATGATCTCGATCAATGATTATCATATCCAACGGGTTTTATGATGATGTAAGACACAACGACAGATTCGTCCTCATCTTTTCCGTTAGCTATTTTTGTATTCACCTTTAGTATTTTCTGGTATGTATGTAGTAATATGTATAGTCCGGAACGAATAACATATGATATTTGAGTAACAAAAATTCTTGTTGCTATACAACTGTTAGAATATATTCGAAATAGAAGTCAAGCCATAGAGACATGCTTATTTGTATTACTGAACTGAAACGGTAGATATGTCTGTTTGGTTGTGTCCGTATTACGTGCGATATTTATTCAATGAAATTGGACGTTGTTGCTCTAGTTCCGGATTGAACTTCCGACAGGAAACCAAGCTCGAAGGCGCCATAGTATCTACCGACTGAAATTCTACATATATCTCTACCTATAAATAGAATTTTGTTTCTAAAGACCAAAAAGAAAATCAGTTTAGTTTCAATTTAATTTATTATAATTAACTTTTATTAGCAAGTTCTGTTTTGGAGATTAAAATATACATATATTCTGAAACTGTGAACTGACACTTTGTAATGTATGTCACTAGTTAAACAACAATATGGGTGATTATTTATTGTTTGATAGTGGTTTTTGTTTATGATATCATGATAATAGTAACCCCATGAACATCTCGTTATTAATACAATAAAACTATATTAATTTCAACTTCAATAATGAATTTTGCATAATGTGCTTGTTGAACTTACCAAAACACCGAACAGTTTTCAAACAAATTTAATTTATCGACAAGCATAGATTCACAAATGCTGATAACAACATTAAACGTTTAATGAACTGTAGGGACGATGGATTTAATTACCTGTTGATAAGTTAAGTTACATCAATACAGAGGATCTGTATTATAATTATACTCATGTAAATTTGGATTTGTGAGTCCTGAAGTCCTCCACCCTTTTACATCTTTTCTTGTGTGATCATTATTCATTCTATAGATCGTGATTAAAAGGAAAAAATCAATTTTTCCAGAATCAGGAATGGTTCTCATTCGATTGATAAGAAAAGACTTGTTCAATAAAGTTTATAATCGTAACGTTCATCGAACTATTTATTTCAATTGCAGTTATAATAAATATTTCTCAAGATATTTTTCTTTATCATCCGATTTCGTCTAACAAGCAACAATCCAGAAATGGAAACTGGGCCTAACTGGTCACACTTAATTAACTTCCACCACACATACCTATACGTACACGTATATATACAGTGTGACTTATCTATTATTCAAGAATCCTGGCTAAAGGCCATGCAGGACAAGTATCTACCGTTAATTTAACACTCTCGGGATCTAAGTGACAACAAGGAAACTAACTAGTATTATGGTACCATTTCGTCTAATAGACCAATTAAATATACTGCGGTAGGTCTTAAATATATCACGTCATACATACATATATTTATATTGTGTTAATTATATACAAATATGTGTGAAAATCATGGAATTTAATCAAAAATAGGTCGATAGACTAATGCCGTTTTTTAGCCAATTCGATAACGGCATCTTGCTATCGACCGGAAATTCGCACGGATTGCACGCAAACTGCAATCGTTTTTGTGCAAAAAAAATCATGTTGCACCATCATGCATTTATCGTTTTATTTCACATAGTAATCAATAAATTTATAAACTTTCTGAATACTTTTTGAATTTGTAACATGAATTGAATAAAAAATATCAATTCAATAAAAATGATTCTCTATTATTTGATAAATAGGAAAGGAAATTATTTCCGTAATTTTGTCATAAAAACGATATTGAATTGCTGTGGGGGTGAAATTCATTTTGAAAGATTATGAGACATTGAAATTGATACAGTGCAGGGGTGTTTTAATATGAAAATTCTATTATTTTAAAATTTACCTAAAAGATGTATATTGTCTGACAATATTCGGTATATTCCGAATAATAAAAACTCTATTTTATGAGATATTGTGGAAAATATAACTAAAAATATTCCAGTAAACTGGAAGCTTTTTCTCTTTTCGTATATCAACTTGTAAATATTGAATAGTTTTCATTTTTCTTTTTCAATTTGTCTCGTTATTATACAACTTTTTCATTTTTACAATCTTTTGTATAAATAAAATACAATATCGTGATAATCAAAAGCGCTTTCAAAAGGTGTAAACTAATCCAATTTAAATAAATTATATAGCGGCGCTTTTCTTGTCGTGACAATCATGTAACCATAATGTATTTACTACTACACTGACATTTTCTATTATTATTGCTATTATTATGTTGATTTTGTTGTAAAATTGATTTTTTTTCAAATTTTTCTTATTATTATACACAAAATTACCGTTAATATGGTTATTGATTCAATTATAGCAACAGGAACAAAATGAATCTTAATACTGTTGTTAATAGAATGGAATATGATTTGCAACTTTTCGTTTGATCCAAAGAAATGTTTTTCGAATCGTATATTTATTTATGTTTTTGTTATGTAACGTAAAATCTCCAAATTTCTCTCTGCTCCAGTTATTCTATTGTTTACCATCAAAATTTATCCGATTAATTATACACTGCATGATGTCTTGTTAGATTTTATTTATATGGGAATTTTCACCTGGAAAATTATATTAAAACAAGTTCATTGACTGTATTATTTATTTGAATTTTAAATACTATTGTTAATTAATTGTTTATATGGTAGCTACGGTATTTGCAAAAAATATTGAAGCAGCGCCAGGTAATTTAGCATAACGCCTCTGTCGAGATGAGTGGAATAGATAATGGATCAATAACGGATAGTGCACTATGTAATTATTCAAAGCATCGAAAAGTAATAAAGGTGGAAAATTCGAGGTTGATGGTCATGATTCACGATTCACCACCATCCACTACCACTACCACCAGCTTCACTAAGCTCGGATCTCGTCATAACGATTAGAGAGGGAATGATGGCAAACTGTTGGTATGAGTTGAACACTTTGCCAAATTGAAAATGGTAATGAGATAGGAGAGTCACTAATAAATCTTTCAAGAATCGATCGGAAGACTTCACATAATCATCGATAGAGTTGTAATAGAGTTATAGTGCCGGAACTTGTGCGTCTGATATATACGATTGTTGGAAAATAAAAATCAAGATGTAATAATCATTTTAGGACCACCTGAAGATATCCTCATGTATCATCCATCTTCTTATTTCCTATTATTCACATCACATACACCTTAGTTCCGTTATTATGAAATTATTCCACCAACATGTGATTAAAATACTATTGAGGCTTATTAAATGTTTTTGTATGAATGGTAAGTTAAGAATTTCCAATTATTGTTTAGGTCAATTCATTTCCTGTAAATGATAGCCTAAGGAAAATCAAGTAAAA
>JAZBHA010000625.1:0-52488 GCA_037464855.1 Iselma pallidipennis
TATATATATAGTCGGAAGGGGTGTGTTGAAGTCAGTTGATTGGTTGGTTGTTATCAGATACAGGAAACTATAGAATGATGATATAGAAGAGAAAGGCTTGCCGGCTTTTGGGTGACCCAGTTTTCTAGTGTAATATTGAATGTATAAAGGATACTTGAAAGAGTTAAGAGCAATATACTGTCATATCCTTGAGTGTCTTCTTTAAGTCGACAGTAATGAAATTACTTATTTGTGGACTTTCAGTTTAATAGAAGCATTCCACTGGTTCACTAAAAGTCCCTTCTAATATCGTGCTACTATTCATATATTGACGTAAAATTACATTAAGTTAATTATAATTACATTATCACCGACTATATATGACAGTCATTAATATCGTAAATCGTATATTTTTACCATTAGTAGTTGGAAGTGTTACTCTAGGCCGTGGTTCTCAACATTTTTTAGGCGAGACGACGAATGACAATTGGAAGACTCTCTCGCGCTTGAGTAAAACCACGGCTCGCTTGCGGCACCCTGGTTGAGAATCACTGCTCTAAGCCAACAAACGAAGGCAGGTCAAGGATTTTCAATTCGATTTTTACAGGATATTATTTGTAATTTCCAATGTTTTTAGAGCATTGCCATTAAAAAAAAGCGGACTGATTTTATGATTCCTGTTGTTGGTCGTAAAGAATGAAATATTAGCTGTTTCATTTTAAAATATGATATTTTACGATCATTCCTGTATGGTTCATACTGATAACAATATTTTTACATTAAAATCCAATAAAAATGTAAATAGATTTTCTATAGGTGCGCGTGTCTTAAAAGATAGAATGATAATTCAGAAATATTGGCGGGTTATTGGTACTCGCCCGGCGCATCCACCAAAATTCGACACGTTAAATTGGTTGCCTACATTATGACTAGGATACGAAATTTTGTATTTTCCTTTGATCATCTCGTTATTTCTCATTAACGTAATATTATTGACATTCTAGACACAACTACATATGAAAATTATTCAATTTCATGTCTGTAATTTAATATCACCCCTGGGAAATTCATAAAATCAATTATTTATGAATGGACATCTTTCAAGCAGTGATTTAATTGAAACTTAAATAATTGAAGGGGTTTTAGCTGTTTCTTATCGTTTTTGGAAATTTTCCACCGTTTTATACCTGTTTTTCAGTGTTTTTGGCCGTTTTTTCATCATTCTTTTGGACGTTTAGCATCGTTTTTCGGCTGCTTTGCTTGGTTTTTGCCAGTTTTTCGTCGTTTCTGGTTGTTTTGTATAGTTTTCGGACGTTTTTATTAATCGTTTTTTGGCCGTTTTGCATCGTTTTTTGGCTGCTTTTCGTCGAGAAATTTGATAGGACGGACTGAGAAGGGCGAAATATTACATAAAATTTATTACCTACCCTGCTGGAAGGCGCCACATAAATGAACACCAGCTTGATTGCATCCCTTTCAGATTTACCTAACTTTACATATATTATATTTTATGGAATTTGAGATGTTTTGCAGTTTATAAATCGTTTAAAATCCATACCAATCTCCTAACAAACAAGGTGCTACCTTTGACATTTTCATAGCAAATCGGATGAGCCTAGAATGTGAAGATGTCCGTTTCAGTTATAGTCTTTAATATTTCATGTAAAGTAAATTGAATGCGACTCTACTAAGGACTAAACTTTAATCCGATTAATTGTTGCCCTTCAATTATTAGAAAGGTCAAGTTAGTTTAAATTGTACAGAAATCACAGATTTTACGAATAAAACGAAAATCATTGAAATCCATATTCATGAACAGTATGGATAAATCAACCCCTATTCTAGTACTGTTGGGCAGTGAGTTTTTTATTGTTACAGGAAAGCTTTTAAATTGCCCATAATAGATTCTATTGGGAACAAAAAAAAGCTTTAAATGGCAAATTTTCGACCATTCCAGTACTAAATTGGAATTTGCATATTATTATTCTTTTCAACAATGCATTGTTTCTCTACCAATGTTTTATCGAAATCAATGAAATTGTTCAATTTCATACAAACCCGATTTTAAATGCTTACACGTTCAAAAATAAGATTTTTTTTATAAAAAAATTTGTAAAAATTGCGTATTTTTCTTCAGGCATCCATCAAAGAGGGTTATCTGCTGAAACAGACATGGTCATTCCAGAGATGGAGACGAAGGTATTTCAAATTGAAGGGACGCAAACTATACTATGCCAAAGATACAAAGGTAAGTGTACTTTTTGTGTAATTATTTTTCCCTGTAATAAGATTAACCAGTAAATGTAATCAACTTCCAACAAAATCCATTGAAGTTTCACGTTACACTTACACTATAAAGGCCGGAATGACATATAGTAAAATCCGGTAAAGTAGCATGTCGTCAATTTAATTACAGCAAAAAGTGCCCTACTCTTAGCAGGTGTGTTGTTGCGTAGTCTATAATTGAGTCAATTTTTTTTCTATTAAATTAAATTTCACACTCACTAGATATCAAAGATACAGTTGTGTTATCATTTGAACTGCGACAATTCGAGGAAAATTGCCAGCGATTCTTTAAAATTTGTCAGCAAGTTTCAAGAAGCTTGATCTGGCCGCCTGATAAGACATTGACAAATGTTAACGTGCTGCGTTGATAAAACGATATATCCACAAAATGTGAACGATTAGGAACAATTTTCTGGAAAATCTGAGATTCTATAATTGGAATTTTTTCGCTTTTATATAGAAATATAACGATTTCAGTCTTCTGTTACAAGGGATTATAATTTAATTTTAATTAAATCTGACCTAGTTCTGGCTATATCGTTCTTTTCCACTTTTATTCTATAGCCATTTGCTTGACAACAAAAAAAGTGTCAACAATTGCCGTGTTATTAAATACTTTCCATATTAAAATACCAGGATGGTAAAACTGAAACTGTAGATTTTACGGAAATTAACTAAAAACATTAGCGCTTGTATCTATAGAGATATGGTTAATTTTAATCTATCAACAGTTACAAACATTGTATTGTAACAGGAAGACACAATAGTGTAGCGTTGAAATTGTATTAGCAAAAAATTACAGAGTTGTTGCCAGCTGCCCCATTTCATCGAGGCTATAAATTGAATTGTATACATATACATAAATTATTTTATATAAATTGCCAGTACCAAACTTTATACAATCAAATTCTATATATTCTACTTTCCTAAAGCGGATTAAAACTTTATAAAAGGGATTATGTAATCTTTTGCTTGATTTTTTTTTATTTTAGATTTCTGAAATCTCTAATTAG
The DNA here is from genome assembly GCA_037464855.1 of Iselma pallidipennis. Classification (NCBI taxonomy): domain Eukaryota; kingdom Metazoa; phylum Arthropoda; class Insecta; order Coleoptera; family Meloidae; genus Iselma; species Iselma pallidipennis. The sequence continues at coordinate 3,279 of JAZBHA010000625.1, forward strand.
ATTTGAAACGTAATAAAAATCAACATCCACCTCAAAAACGATATACGTGTATAATTATGGAAATCAATTTACACGAGGACAGAGTTTGAGCGTGAAAAATTACGCATAAAACTTTACAAACTTTATTAGAATTAATTATAACGTGCCGTTTCGAAGATAATTGGATTGCTCCGTTCAACGCCTCCATTTCAATTTAACAAGTACAGAAAGAGGCAAAAGACAGAAAAAGACCCGTACAACGATAATAGAACGAACGTCGAAGAAATCAAACTTCACTTCAATATACCTATCTATATAAGATATGATCAAATTATATTTTATGCAATTTCCTACAACAGACAACCATCTATATTTAGATATCGTATCGTTACGAAATGAAATCTAACACAGCTAAATTTAACTTTGTTCCATTAGATCGGAGCTTTGTGTGACATTTCCCTAACCTACCTGAATGCAAATTGCTAACCAGGCTGTGTGTCACAAAACGTGATATTTTTCCACCCCCGTTTATGAAAATCAAATACAATATTTTTCTCCGCTTCATTGTCAAACGTGACAATGAAGTGGAAAAAAAGCGCCAACTTCTAGAACCGGTCAAAATTGGTATTCAAATAATGTTTTTTTTTCTCTCGACGTTAGTATCTTTGAGGGTGAAAATTTCAAATTTCAACCGAAAATTGAAATATAGAGCGCTCCTTTTTTTTTGATATGTTTGACTGGAATATTTAACTCGTGATTTAAATAATTTGAATGGAAATCAGTTTCGGACATTGTTGAATCGATTATCATCCATAATTGTTCCTGTTTATCAGAAAATTGAACAGATAATAGATCTGGTCTGACCTATATATGTCTGTTTAGTTAATATTGTAGTCGTGGCGATATTATTTTGTCGTTTTTGGTTGATTTATATTGATCAAAGTTAGTTTTAGAATCGTTTAAATTTAATCAAATCTAAACTCCACCTGATGCAACTTGAATAGATATAATATAGTTGGGAATTTTCCATTTCAGTAAACAGACAGACTAATTGTATATTTTGAAAGTTTCACTACACTTTGCAGACAGTCTATTATCATGATATTTGAATAAAACATCTTATCATAACATAGACGAAAAAAAAAATAAAGTTTCAGATTAATTTGATAAAGTTTCCAATGGCACAACTTGAAACCATTGTTGTATTATTAACAAAGTTGTCTGATAAAACGCTGGAATCTTGGCTAATTAAAAACTGATGGAAAAATGAGTATCTTTTGCAGACCCATTCTTTACAGCATGCAAACTAGTTTATTTTTCGCCGTCATTCTATATCCATCTAGCGTTTCAGTACTTCAAGACTCCTCAGGGATCTATTTGGTACAATTGCTACAACTCACTCACCATAGGTAATTGACCTAATTGCAACTGTCGACAGCTAATGGAAACGTTTCAAATTTTCAGATTGAGCGACAAACACAAATGGATATAACACGACATGTATCCATTAAGTGGTCTGTCGTCCTGAAACAAACTCTATTTGAGTATACAGAGAGAGAGTGTAGAGGGTGGCTGAGTATAACAAAATCGTTGTCGTCAGAGCAGTACACTCTCAACTATATAATACAATTCTGACACGATGATGGCTTTACAAAGAATCGGATTAGAAAGGGAGGCGATATTTACGTCAATGATGTGTCGTCTGTAATTTGTATACGTCCAAAATTATAACTAATGGGTCTCTATATACTTGAAATTCTGTATAATGTCGCTTCTCTCGCCTTTATTTGTTCAAGTGGTTGTCCGGTTTAGTGATGATACTTTACCTTCAAGACTCTCCTATTCATTCTAAGGACTTATTTCAGAATTTTCTTTCAGTACTTCACATCACCATTCTTATTAGGGAACATTCTAGATGCTATCGGAAAGCTCAGAAAAACGATTGGTTTCTGTGCATCGACCTGTTCTCAATTTTATTCGCACAATTCTTAGAATCAAACTTCCCATAGATAGTTCTTGGAATAGTTCAGGCAACACTAATGTATGTACGTAAGCTAAGTTGGACCCATTAGAAAATTAAGCACCTAATTATTATTTCATCAATAGATTAGGAAAATTGCTACTACGGTAAATTATCATTTATTGATCCTATAATTAGAGACAGTTAGTAATTAGTGAAGACAGATATTTTCGAAAAGATAAAAGTTAGTCTTGAAGCCCTATCGATTGAGTTGAGTTGAATTTGATCTCTCCGATACGCAAACCCTTATTAATACCAAATAATAACAACAACAAAACAAAGGTATCGTCTTGATACGAAAAAAAAAACAAAAAGAAAACATACCACAAATTTTTGAGTTTCATCCGTTAGATCCACGTGTCATTTTCCACGTGCCTGACCTTCATCTTCTTTGTCAAATATATCCTACCTGTATATTTTTTCATGTTTTCGTTCTGAATAAGTGCAGTCCTTTAGGACAGTTCGCTGAACCTAATTCTTTAGACAACAATACCTTGGAAATTTCAACTTGGAGATTACTGCAGGCTAAAACCCTGATTTTGATACGGTCGGGAGATTAAAGAAATGAACGGAAGAAAGAAAGGAAATAGAACGACAATCAGTGGAAAAAAAAATGTAAAAGGGACGATGCAGTGACTGAAATTTAAAGGTCTAGTCTTGTATTAAAGGCGTATAAAAAATATGTAGTGGAGTTTTTATTCTTCTCACTATTCACTGGAACGAAAAAGACCAGAATCAGAGTTGATTACTGGCCATGTTCAGGGAACTGAAGTATTGTTTTATCAGTATGGAGGCGATTTATCAAACGTATATACTCCCCTATGGAATAGATATTGAAGGGATATTAATAACGTTGTAAAGTTTTAATGGTGAATTTAATTATTACAGTCGATATTTGTATTGAGTCTCTTTTTCACTTGAAATAAGCCGATTTTAATCTATCAAGGGCAAGGTAAATTAACCCTATATATATAAGCTCAAGATACATTTGAAAATGAAGGTACGCCCTTTATTTTGTAATCTTAATACAACTAATCTTCGAGACTTAATTGAGCTTATGCGGAATTTATTATTCTACTATCTTAAATTATATTAGGAACAGGAAATTTTAGAAGAGGAAGTTTGCTCTACATCTACACGGTATGATTATTTTAATGAAAGGTCGAGTTTGGGACAAATTTCATACAATTAAACAGACGAAAATTGCGCCATAAATGAGTCATTATAGTGTGACTGTTTTTCCCCAATAATTTAGTGTTTGTCACCATTTCCTATTGTTCCAATTTACCAAGAATGGAATTTTTCCAATTCCTGTCTCCATTTATTGGAGGAATCTTGACATTTTGGCTTATTTATTGAATTTTATTTGACACAACGTGAGAGATGGGACAACATTTTCATCATAATTCACTGACAAGATACTTGGGAAATTGAATTTCTTGTAAAGGTTTTACACCGGAAAGTTCGCACTAAACTGATGATATTTCCTGTTTTTTTTTTTTTTTGGCGGGAAACTGTATTCTCGGTACAGTAGTTTTCCAGTTACTTGAAGAGAAACATATGAAAGTTGTTTCAGGTGTTGTTATTCCTAATCTACCTTTATTGAAGATTTCGTTTCTATTATCTGGTAAAGAGCAAAGTTTCTGAGTTGTATAACTCTTGCAAAATTTGTTGTTATCTGTCGGCGGATATATATAACTCTATCTAGAAGAAAATTGTGGTATGAAGTTGAGCGCGAAATTCATCAGCAAATCTAAACACAAACTGACGAATGTGCTGCAAACGCTAAAGATTTAGATTAGTTACATAGTTTAATTAGAGAATATATGGAGTTATATGCCATATAAAGTCAACGTCTCATATTATTCTAGTTGTTTGATATTTCGAGTTTCGTGTCTGTCTGTTTGTACGGATATGTAAGCAAATATGTACATATATTTGTGTAAATATGTAATATATGTCTTTACAATATCCCCATTAATTATTCCTCTTTTGAATTGTCACGTTATACCCTCTTCAACATCGACTGGAATGTTGCAACATCGCTATTGTTTGAAGGAGACTTTAATAATGTTTTATAGCATGAAAGTTTTCTCGATACGACAGATGGTATGATCAACTTTTGATGGTATCAGTTGGACAATATTGACATCCGTTCAATACGGTCGATGTTAATATTAACAGATAATAAACTCGGGAAATATTACTCTAAAGGATTTTGTGGTTGTTTCATCTTTCGAATAAATTTTACCATTTCGTTATGTACTCGAAAATCATGAAATGGATACTCGATACATCCATCAAATATCTTGAAGTTTAAGTAAAGCTCAAGATATCTGATCCAATTGATTAATGGCACCAATTAATCTTCAATATACGATACACAGTTGAATTAATCTATCAAGATATATCAACAAATCGAATAGAATGGATAAGTTGAAAGTTTAGACAGTTTTTTTTTTCTTTTCGCCGTCTTCTCTTCGCCAAATTCTTGCCTAACATTTAATAACAAAGGCCAATAGCCTTTAATCGCCTCACTGTTTTTCTGCAACATAATCCATCAGGCGTGACTAAGCTCCTGGTATTAAGTTTTATTCGACTTTGTCATAATAATAACAAAAGCTACTAGATTGTGTTGTTGAATTTTCCCACCGACGTCTATCAGTAATGGCAAGGCTGAAATAATAACATTGGGTCGTTATTTTGACGCATGATTAACGATGACACTTAATCATGTCGGTTTTTCAAACAAAAATAAATGGCGAAATAAAACTGAAGAAAAGCCATAAAGTAACAAAAGAGAGAAGCGTTTCTATCTTCAACAAGTAATTTTCATTGAAATCTGTTGAAATGATAAATTTGCGTCATTTCTACGACGTACAAAATTAAATTTCTTTGTAAGTAAATTGAAGGCAGTTGCATTACAAACACCCACCTGTCTCACTCGATCTCTCTATCTTCTACTCTCTAATACACTTTATAATAAGTTTTGATTGCCTATTTTATTGTTACGTCTTTCCCGTTTTCTTTGCAACTCATTCTCTCGCTTTCACATCTTCGTTTTTTTTTTTTCATAAACTTGCCTAAAGTTATATCACCAGGCGTGAGGTGCATTATTCGGTATCCTATTTCACAGAGGGGCCAAACTGATTGGAATAGACACGTTCAATTTCAGTATAGTATTCAATATAAAATTGGAACGAAGTCACTGTGTCGTCTTTCAATATATAGAGTAGCTCAATCAATAATATTTCATTCTATCTACGGTGAGAGAGAGCTGGAGGAAAAAAGTTCTTTGGAAAGATAGGGCTCGTTAAAACTTGGATGTACTTTGAATATCAGTAAAATTATTATAGGATAGAAATTGAGGTAATCTTTGAAACAACAGCACTCCAAATCCGGTAAAATTGTTATTATAGAAACTTTCTACCAAGAAGAAAAAAATGGTAAAAGACAATTTTTTTTTGGAAATATATCTGAGATAATCCCTTTCAAGAGAAAAAAAAATAATTAAAATGAAATTTTATGAGAATGGCGAAAAATGGTGGAGGCGCCGGGCGAACTTGAATGTATTCCATTTTCTTGTATCGATTCAACGATAAATTAGAGAGTTTGGCAGAAGCTGTACTTGTAAAATAAATATACACTTTGTGAAGATTTCCAAATTATTTATTGGCAACAGAGAAGATTGTGGGAAATTTTCACAATTTGTCGATTTACTAACAAACTTTAGGTACATGTACGTAATTAAAATATTCATTGATCGAGGCTTACATCCCTATCAGTTACAGACCTAATCTGTTGTATAATCAAGCCAAAGTTTCAAAGATCGACGAAAAGAGGCCGGCCTTAGGTGATAATTGCATTTTATATTAAACCAACTTCCGTAAAGAGGCGTTTAGTAGCACTTACTTTTATTAACACACAATCAATATTAATAATATCGGCACAACTATACCTGTATGAGCTTTTATGCATTCAATAACGCTATATGAATAAAACTAAATTGATATTAATGGTATCAATATACGGTTAAAATTAACATAACATGAAAGTTTTACAGTCTACCAATCAACAATGCACCGAACGATAAGAAAAATCAATAGCTTTTATTCGGTGAGGTAGTTGGTGTAATAAAGAAGTAGAACAATAACAGTATTTTCCCGGTAAAACCAGACTCCATGTAATCTTGATAAGCTTTTTCTTTGATTTTTTTTTCGTCAACAACACAAAAAATAATGACAACGATCGATTCGGTGTGCTTTTAATTTAAAACAAGTAGATATACCTAATTGACTCGATATCTCTTTGATTTCTTTAAACGTAAAGTAAATAGAATTACGGAAAAAAAGGTGAGGTAGAGAAGAGAGGACAACAAAAAAAAACAGACGAAATCAATTTTATTTTCTATTTTCTCGATTCATTTTCTGGTTGTAATAAAGGCAAGTAATCCAACTTGAGGGAAAGATAATGAAAATATCAATATTTTGATTAAGTTTTATTTTTATATTGTTATTGTTCTGTATGGTATCCATTATTTTTTTTGGCAGCGTGCGTGAGATTCACTTATTATTATTGTCTGGTAGCTTTATATCATGTCAGATCCAACTAATAAAGCTCTATAGCTGTAAGTTTTCTATTATAACAGGAACAATAACGTAAAGAATTATTTCTTCAAAATTTATTTTGTCAGATTATGACTTAATACTGTCTTGTTATTCCTAGTCTCACAGTAAAAAATAACACAAAAAAGAAAGTAATTTACCGCTGATAACAATAATTCATTAAAATTGCATGTGGAGCAAAAAAATAACGTGCAATAAAGATCGATCACGGAAGTTTACATTAGAGTATCACCTGTTAAGTTTCACAAGCTACTCAAAGATTTCAATTACATCGAAAATCCCACTGCCTGTCTAGAATTAATAGAAAATTGGTACAAGTAGGAAATTTGATTCTATCGGAAACTGTGTTTATACATCGATTACAGGAAATAATTTACCACATCCGGTATACTATAGACATATATAGATTAATTTCATTCTATTTTTACTTCTGTTACACAAATAAAATGGTAAACACCAGCCTGTCATCGTAACAAATAGATTAAACAAATAATGATGTTACACACCTTTTGGAGGAAATTTTCCGGTATTAGAGATACGAATATAGTACTATAGACGAACAATGTCATTTATTTCTTTTGTGGTGGAGAAGAGAAAAAGGAAAAAGGCGACAGGTGAGAAGGTTTCTGAAATTCGGGAAAAGTCCTGGAATTTTTCAGGCAAGCATTATATTGAATTGTCAATAAAAGAATGTTTAGGATCTCTTAGGAATTTTGATGTAATTCACATAGGAAATATGATGTGCTTTATTATGTGAAGGTATAAGGTCATATATCTGGGAAACTTTTTATTTATATAGAATAAGTTTTCAAAATTTATTCAGGTCATGTCTTTGTTATTTAGTTGAACCAAAAACATACAGAAGAAGAATTGACAAAACCCAGATGGTAGACTACAAGAAACGGAGCAGAACAACCTGATATTATAAGCTTGAGTTTGATTTATGTGTTTTTCAATTTTCAATCTGTAGTTGTGAATAGATATATAAAATGTGGGGTATTTTTTCTGGGATGGGAAGGTATTTATTATAAAGCAAAACAATTATTCAAGTTGCAAAATGCAAAGTAAGCCTCTATTGTTCTTCGTATAGGTAGCTGGAGGAAGGATGGGAAAACAATAGAGATCCTATCTATTGTTGGAAGTTAATTTAACAACAGTGTTAGAAATAATCAGCAAAGTCTGAAAGGACGACAGATTTCAGGATCTAATTGTTGCTTGAAAAAAAGATTTTAAAGACTAATGAATGTTTGAATATTCCACAAAAAAAAAAAAACTGGAGGGATCTAAGCTAATAAGTAATGTAAACAATGAAATATGAAAACATATATGGTCCATTATTTTTTTTGGGGGGCGGCAAAAATGTCATCCAGAATAACCAGGACTGTCGTTTTTTGTCGTTACTCACACCAATCCCCGCGCCACGACAAGGTCGTTTAACCCGTTTAAAACTGAACACGACGTTAGAGTAACGTAAACTCTCCTGTGTAACAGTAAGATGACGTCATAAGCGACGCCGTCGCCGCCACTATAGCCGTCCCCTTCTTTATGTGCGTGCGCGCCCCTTCTATATTCTCTATGATGGAGAGAATATCGTAAAACTGGGTGGACGCCGCGACACGCTTCCAGTACTAGTATTGGCGGCGTCTGGTGTGAACAAATTCGTCGATGAGCAACGATTTTGGGATACGACGAAGACGACGGGGACGACGGCGCTAATATAAAGCGTCGATCCAACACACGTGCACCACAACTAATTAAAATCAAAACAAATATTTTTCTTTGGACGAGTGGCGAAATCTAATTAACAACAGGCACTTATTGTTACAATTTTCAACGGCCAGTTAAATACAGGTATGTTTTTGGTATGATTGGCGGTTAGTTACCGAGGCCCGGGCACTATAGGGGTAGGTCAGTTTTTATTCCCTGGACAGGATTTAATGAGATAGTATGCAGGGAGACTCCACCTGTAATTGTGGTAAATGTCAACAGAATATGCAGGAATTATTGATGACGCTATTGATTTATGTAGGTATAATTAAATATTCATGAGAGAAATGGTCTCGAATTTGGGAAAATTGCAACTCTGACTTGCAAACTAATGAAAAAGATGTAATATTTGCGTCATTCGCAAACAGTTTGTGATCTTTGAAGTAGAATTTTCAAACGATCTTATTAATGTACTGCTTTAAGCATTCTGATTTAAATCAACCCTTAACAAACAGCCTCAAAGACCAAAAAAAACCCAGGAGAAGAAAATTGGCATAATATTGAAAAATATATGTGTATATACCTACTGTGGTTTTGCTAACTTAATAGGGTACTCTTTCAGTCGGTTAGTAACTGGATTTCAGAAGACACCCCCTGAAGCCATTTCGTTATAAACCATATATCTACATATATGCTTTCCACCTACATAAATTTCTACCGAAATATCATTTACAAAGTTACAAGATATTATCTAACAATATTTTATTTACATTGCAAAATGTCGTATGTAAATATTAATTAAGGGCCCCTTTACAACTATTATACTCACGACAATGGTATATTATTCAAATAGGGTAGGAAACAAAACGGAAAGAATCAACGAAAACTTGCTGCTGTAAGGGTAAGTATACATATATTGTAGATATATAGGTATATAGGCCATATACCAGACTGTGCCATTTATATTCAAATTTATACAGACACTGTTGAAGGTCTCTTTAGTTAGAGAGTGAAACTTTGAAATTGGTTCGAATAATGTATAGCCTACCATTTTGGATTGTTTCTGATTATTTTTCGTATATTTCCCTTTTTTACTTCACCACCATATACATTTTTTTTCTTATTTAATAGATTCTGTAAATGATGCGTATAAATTCCTGTTATTTCCAACAAACTGCAAAGACTTATGAACAATATCGATTTCTTCTTGGTTTTTACTAGCAACATTTATATTTGAAGTCTGAAATTTGGAATTTAATTTGTTGGAAAAAGTTCTTTGATATTAGAAGTAGGTAGATGAAACTGCATGAAATATTAATTTTTCCTTGTGCTTTCAATGTATTCTCTCGACAAAATAAAATTTTTGCAATTAAAATAAGGTAAAAATAAATATATCAAAAAGCACTAAAAAATCCAATTTACAACAATGCTTTCTTAATTTTTACTGCATTTTTGAGAAAATTCCCATCAAATATTGAGAACACTCGAGATTATCCTGAAATTTCCATTGAACAGAACACAATCCAATTCCTTTTGTTAGACCGAAACAGCTTTTTTCCCACCGTTGTAATTCAGTCTATAATGGATCTATTACCATTTAAAAGCAAAACGTCGCCATTTAAAATCGCTAAGAAGTCATCTTTTATTTGAAAATGTCTATACATGTATAGCGCCCGAACAGGAAACTCATTAAAGACGTCCTTGTAAAACCGACAATTCTGTTTGAAATTTCGCGTAGATTTTACGAATTAATCTGGTAGAATTTCGCCGAAAATCGACATTTCCGTGGTTGAATTGTCAACTTTCTAATACCATTTAATCACAATATCAAAGTTAATGATCGTTTCGTTTGGGGGAAACTTATGATGAAGGCTCTCGGCTTTCTTACACCGAAATCCATCGAAATTCGTTCTAAAAATACGTATACATACGGATGGAGAATTTTCAGCTAATTGTAATTATAATTTAACATTGTTTAATATATATATAGCTTTGTTTTTTTAATTAGAAGTATTTATAATATAATTTTTCAAACAAATAAATTAATTTCTAGAAGACGTGATAATTTAGACAACTAACAAGAGATTCATAATTATACTTTTAAATTTTATACAGAAACAAAATGAAGATGAAAGTCTTAGTCAAAATCTGCGTATATTTGAACTAATGATGGGTTTGTTAAAAACAGTTCTTACAATTAATAATAAAATTATATTTTGATGTAGTTTCAATGGAATTATTGTTACTGAAAATTACTGTTTGTCCCCCCGTCTCTTAATTGATACTATCAGTAACAATTCGATTACAATTGGATTTACTTTTTTTGATAAACAAAGTAATAATACTAGTCTTGTTAATTTTTTAATAGTCGATCAATACACATATACAGTTCAATAACGAACAGATGGTACTAAACGGAATTAACCACAATAAATAGAAACAATTCAATAAAGCTATAGACATTTATTATTAAATTGATTGATAATAGGTTATACAGATATCTGTTTTTGGGGAGTTTCCAAATTTTGCAAAATCTAGATAATCCAAATTTAGATAATAACTTGTATATAATTGAAACTTAAATAAACAAGTTGGTCTGCGTTTATATGTTCCATGCAAAGTCAAGAGCGGCGCGCGTACGTGAATAGCTAGCTATAAACGTCATTCTATAGTTTCAAAAGAAAGTCCAACCAAATCAAAATACAAAATATCAAAGCCTTGTTGGAATGAAATACAAAACCATTTTTATTTGTCAGTTATTTCTACTAATTTTTGAGACCTTTCTTCGACATGTCCGGTCCACAAAGGATTATCAAACCCTCCGTCGGTACCCTACGACAAGACAGATTCTAGATTTGGATAAATATTACCGTTTCTGAGATCTGAGCGTGACATACAAATCAAAACTAATATCGGTTTCCCCGCTAAAAACGACTTTTTATCGCCGACATTTATTAGCAAATTATGTATGTTTTTTGTTCAAAAATTCAATTGCTCAGAAGATAGTTTAATCAAATTATCGTTCTGATAATGTGACGAAAACATGATTGAATACAAATACTGTGTAAATTTAATTCGTGAATTAATTACTTCTGTATTTTAGAGGATTCTCCATTCTCTTCAATATCTGGGTTGATTTAATAATAATAATTTGCATTAATTTAATGTACGTGTTGAAAATTTAATAACCGGATACTAATATTTGATGAAATTTGATTTAATTTTACCGAATTAATCTTAACAAAAATTTTTATATTCATTTCTTCTCTCTTTACAATTTCTTATAACAATAACGAAATCAAATGGGAACACTTTGTTTCAATATTGGAACCATTTCCGATGGTGTGTATGTGTAGTAGAACAGTAATAGCAGTAGCTTGTTTTGTGGTTCATGTTTTATTCAAATATGTATACTATATGTATATTCTCGTCGGTTTTTGCATGATAGATATGTCAACCATTTGAAAAAACTGCCGTTCTTACATTTCACTAATACGAAAATGCCTTGAAAAGAATCTTGTTGTAGTTTACAAAAAACTTGTCATTTTTATTTAGAGATATTGCAGACATGAACTATAAATAAGTTAAAATACAGTTGGACTGGAATCACCCGGGAGTCGAGCCTCTTAAACCGCTCAAAAACCTGATGTTTCTTCTTGTTTCTTTATTAGTGGCAGTATTTGAATGGGTTACCTATCGAAATATGTTTACAGATAAATATAAACATTTGATTATCCGGAAAATGTATAACAAAAATAAGGGAAACCATCCAAATTTCAAAATATCGAGCTTCATTATAAGAAACATTAACACAAACAACTCACGATAGATCATTAAAAGTTTGTCAATTATTGAATTATTCACTAGTATTTCGATTTTTTTTTATCGTTCTATCATTATTATTCCACGAAATACGATTAAATTTTCGTATAAAAGTTGTACCAAAAAGTTCTAGTTTTACTTTTGAACGAAGGGGTCCACACTTTAATTAGTTTTTAGAGGTAAACTGAAATCCATCTAGAGAGTACCATCAATTTGTACGAAAGTTGTGCAAAACATAAATTAAAAACGTTGTTGACGAGCTTTAAAGAGCCTCTATTTGTGTGTGTGTGTTTATGAAAATGAAAAATTCAATTAATGTGTGTTATTTAAAAAAGTTGGTATATAGCCAAAGGGGGAAAAAAGCCACGTTTTTCCTGTTAAAATTTTCATAACAATAACGAAAGGAGTTTATTGTGAAATTCGGTGGCAATATATTTCAGTTTTTATTATTATAATAATATTTTCATGTATATTATAACACACACATACATATACACGTGAAAATATTTATATCCCGGATTGATTCAAATTTATGATAAAAGCTCTCTATTGTTGGTATTTGATATTAATTTTAAAGCAGTGAGTGATAAAGAATATCAAAGTAAACCATCTTTGTTCATATTTGTTCGAGCATGTTTTGAATAGAATCCATTCAATAATAACAAACAACAAATAGAAAGGAAGAAATATATAGGAGTAATTTATTGGATATTGTTATTTAATCGTGATATTATTAGTAGAAAAATAATTAGAAATAAATTGATTAGATAAGGATATTTTTTTCATGAAAACCTAAATACACAAAAGGATTAAATCGGAATTATTATTATATATCGGAAAGCCTCTCTAAAATATAATTACAATTAGACGAAACATATATGTATTTAATTAGTTTCAGGTTTCTTCGAACCGTTTCATCGTAAATTAATTCAATTTGTACGTGAATACCACAACCGATGCTATACAGGGCGTAATTAAAATCCCTTACAATATTCCAAACTCATCATCCCTATGGGGAATAAGGGGTCAAAGAATAATTGTAACCATTGTTTGATGGTAGTGACCAGTGGGACGATTATTAATCTATCGTAATGTTATTTTCGACCGTCATGTGGTCACTGATAATCAGCAGCAAATCTCGCATTCCGAAATCAGTGGCAACCATATTAGACGCACACCGTGCACAATAATGCAACTAAACAGTAGTCAGATAACCGTACGACTTCACCCACAAATACACAGGCAAATCAACATACTCAATGCAGTGGCACTTGAAGAATGCACGTCGATCCATTGAACCCGTCTGATTGTCGTCTATGCACAATTGTTTATCGATAAGCAAATTCCTGCGTTATCTACATCTCGCACTCTTAAACTGTTTTCAGTGCCTTTTTACTCGAAAACGGAGCCGTATATTGATCGATGGTTTGAATAAAAGATTTCAACTACACGCTGAATATTTAGTTCATTATTTGAAATTTCTCTTATTTGAAGTGCAATTCAATATCGAAATTATTTGAATGATTGATTGAAATTGAGAGTTGAAGCATACGTGTACGCTACGTAAAATGATCGATGAATGATTATGCATTCATTATCCTGTCACCTAGTATATTGACTAGACTGAATCACGGGCGCGAAAAAAAATTGATGCGAATTTGTTTTATAGCTGAAAAAAAAGCGCCGAGAACGAAAACTGATGATGATAATGTTTGTACGATTTCATGACGGTGCTGAAAGATTTATAGACGTTCAGGATAAACAGGTCCTGTAATTTACACTCACACTCATATAATAACAATCTATCGAGTGTGAAATTCAAATAAAAGAAAAACACACACACGAAAATTCATCGACGAGATTAAACGATACGTGTTGATGATCAACGATGATGATATTCATAAAAATAGGGGGTTGTTTTATATTTTCAACATTTGCTTTAAAGAAAAAACCTAATTATTATCAGCTAAAAGAAAATTATTTTGTTTTGATGTTGTATAATATTTCAGTGGATATATTTTTTTTGTGGAATAATAAACAAAAGAACAATAACAACAACATGAAACGAGGCCTGAAGGGATGCATGGATTTGAAGATTTTTCACAAGATTGACGTCACATCTTGGAACACAATTTTCTTCTAACACAGGATTTCAAGATTTTTTTATTATATATCTGTATATATATGTAATATAAAACTGAAGTGTTTTATCACTTTATCAAAGCTTTTGTTTCTTCTTATATAAATAAGAATTGGCGGCTTAAAAAGAGGGTAGAAATTGCGTTTTACAGTAAAGGCAGGCAGGCACAAAAAAAAACGACGAGAACGACTAGGGGGAGAATTGGTAGAAATTTTTTTTACAAACAATAGATAATTCAAAATCTAAATGTTATCTCTGGAGATAGTCCTGTTCAAACATCGTCTTTTTTCCCCCTGCTCCCCGTCGTCGCTGTTGTAGTCGTTATCGGGAAATCGCCTCTAGTATGGTCAAAACGTATTTATACAATTTCTGGGACCCTGTGAGAGTTGAGTGTAATTGAGTTGTACGAGCACATCTGGGCCTACATAAAAAATCATACATTCTAGACACATTCCATTTGAACGTCGAACCCTAAGAGAATAGATATTGGATGATTTTTGCCGTGTTGAAAAACGAAAATAGTGCAATAAACACAAAAAGGGAGAAATGACAAAGATTTCTCTACAAAAATGATTGATAATGGCAACAACATACATATAAACTTTATGAAAATGATAAAATACTGACCTCGCTTATAGACCGATGTCTGTGTATACATATTTATTTTGGATCAAGAATATGTTAAAATTTTCAGTTGGGGTCATTGTATCCATTTGAATACATCTACCTTATGTTACGATTCTGTTTACATGAGCGTCTATAAAAAAATCTCTCTACAAATATCTTGAGAATTTCAATTTGCCTTCCTGATTGAAAAGGATAACTAATAATAACATCGACCGAATCGGGGGATATGTACGAAAAGTGGAAAAAGAAATCACCATTTCGGATTAAGGGTTGTTAGTCTTGGAGATTCTACGACGACTGTAAACCCTCAAGTCGGTTGATTTGAAGTTGGTTAAAGTAGTTCTCCAGATCGTTCGAACTGAAGTTTTCACATCGGAGAATGTGTGTGTATTTGCCGACATTATACTTGGAGAATTTTAACACGGAGTTATTGACGTTTACCACTGGTTAAACAAGTCAATCTCAACTTTTCAGGTTAGTTCGAATTTAAATTTCAATGGTGGAAGTACTCTAAACAGAATATAAACGGGAAAAGTTTCGGTAATATGCGATCTCAAGTACAAATGAAAACGAATCTGTCAGAAATTTAATCACTCCGGATGGATAAGTGGGATAAATTTTTAATTATTCTGTTCGAATACCAAAAATTCGTTTAAATGTACAGCGTGTAATTGAAATTCCTTACATAATTCAAACCACTGATGGACCATAAAAGATAAAAAGGTTTATTACACAATAGGGGGTCGATATGGCCCCGTTTTTTCAAAAAAAGGCACTTAAGATTTCCCCAACAGTTTGAGAGCCGATAATGAAGGCCTATCGATATACAATTGCATCTAGGCGACAGCCCGACGGGTTCAATGAATCGACATTCATCCTTCAGGAGCCACTGTATTGAGTATGTTGATATTTGTGCGTATTTGTGGGTGAATTCGGATTGTTCTCTAGCTGCCGTTTATTAAATATTGTTGTTAATTAATTAGTTTAGTGTCTATTAGTTGCATTATTGGGCATACCGTAACAATGGTTACTGTAACAAAAGGTACACTTTTGGCCCTTCAAAATGCCCTTATTGTACGCTATTGCCCATAAGTATGGTGAAGTTTGAATATTGTGATGGATTTCAATTACACCCTGTATATGGGAAAAGTTTTTCCAGCGCAATATTGGTGCAATTACATTTTTTCTCGATCTATCGTCGGTGAAAAATATTACATTCGAAAATATTCGTTGAATGTTTTGTGTGGTGACTTTTCCGCTGTTGTGATTCCCAATTTAATATCAAATACCTTATGGTAAATCGAGCATATTGAATTTCAGCTCAATTAATTGCCCGGATTAATTGTAATCAAGGCAAAGAACAGGAAAAATTTCAACAAAATGTTGCTGAATTATTGAAAATTTCCAGTTACTGTTGAATAAATAAATAAATTTCCTGCTGGTATTTAAGAGACTTGATTCAATTGGTCCTATGTGATCTTTAAGTAATACGCTTCTTTGGTAGATAATCCGACTTCAAAGTACAAGAAGTTTTATAAAGATGTTTCAAATAAATTTATGATTAGTTGAGAGGTTTGTAATGCTTAAGTTAAGCATTTATATTTACGAACAGAACAGAACGAGTTCGTTGTACTTGTGTGGCAATGAAAATATTTCAAATGAGAGAAAACAGTAAAGACGGACAATAACCCAATCTTATTGTTACAGAATTCAGTATACATAGAAGACCAACAATAATAAAAATCAAGAAAAGATTTTCCAGTCCGTTAAATCTTATCATTGTCTGTCTAACGGAACAATTAAGTGAATAAGAACTCATAAATAAATAATAAAAACTCGAATGTTTTTTATATAAAAATGGGATTTTTTCAGCAACAAGTTTCAATTGAATTCAGAAACAATTTTTAAAAAACTAGTGGTGGAGAATAAAATTTTAATGTTATCGTCATGAATTGGGTCATCGAAAATCCTGCAAAATCCGCTCTACCTAAACTAGCCTCTAATGGAGATTATTCATAAAACTCAAGAAAGGAAGGCTTTGTGCGGTTAAAACGGCAGCTTTTATCCGAAATAGTGAATGCTGTCAAGTTAGTACACTTTTGCGGAATGGATGAAGTCTATGGAGAATTGATAACGATAAATCAGGTAGCTTTTTGGAATTTCAATTGATTCCAAAATTGGACCGATTTTCATTATCGTTTATCGCAAAGGAATTGAACCCAACCAGTGATGTTATATTACGCATACTAATTTTTCGGGAATTTTCGCCACTTTGGTGTAGGTTTTTTTTTCGATTTTTTTCATGGATATTTTACATCTTCCGTCAATTATAAACAATTCATAATCGTTAAGTTTTTCATCGGACAACAGGGATTTCAACCTTTTGCATATTAAAACAGCACACCAACCAATAAAAGGAAACTTGGTGATTAATAATTCAATAACCTGCCAAGCGTAATGCAAACAATTCCTAGAAACTTTAGGAAATTTTCAACTATTCAACATAATTATTATTTTTATCAACTATGATGTTGAATTCTCCTTAAAGTGGGATCAACTAGCAAAATGATGGTGAATTTATTGATAATTTCAATGATAATGACACAAATCCGCATACAATTCACGGTAGAATTCCCAGGTTTCTGGCCTCTCAAAGCACGTGAAAGTGAAGATTTACCTTTTGTGTCTGTCTTCTCTCAAGCGCACATAAAATTTTAGCTCAAATAGAGGTTGTAGATTGAAATCAAACAATGTCAACAGTTTATTATTCCTAATTATCACGAATTCATTTCACGTAGTTTGGAGATAATTTTGGTTTCTAACTATTCAAAGGATTTGTGTGGAAATGGTGGAGGCGCCGGGCGAGTCTTTATGAAATTCTCGCATAATACAAAATTAAATTTTAAAATGCGGAAATTTTTAATTACGAAAAATTTACACAGAGAAAATCGTTTTATCATATTAAACATTGTTTGAATACAACCAGATTATTGATGAATCTGTCGTAAAGTAAAGAAAAGATTATCATATATTTCGTAGCGTTGTAAACATTTCTTATTACAACACCAGCTGTGTTATATCAGTTTTTGTGTGTATATTTCGTGACAATGTCGACAATTTCCTCAGCTTCATTATTCAGTATTCTATTGTATATTTACATGTTCTTCAACATCCTCAAGTATTTTTCATTTATAATAGAATGTAAATTTGAGGAAATGTTTACAGTCGAACGAATAATAATAATAATATTTTCGATAATAAACAGACAATATCAAAACAAACATTATAATAATACGAATTCATCCCTTTAAGGAATTACCGGATCATTTACGACTACATAACAAGAATATTCCACTAAGCTAACTGACAATCAGAGAAGTTCGATTAGATTTTATGGTAATAGATTTATAGTATATATGGTGACTATGTCAAATATAACAGGATAGGGTTCGAGTCAAATAGATTTGTAATAGAAATTCCGGATCGATTCCAAAAAGGTCAGACTAATAGATTTTAATGATTAGATGGTAGGAGAGAACAAGAGCTGAATTCTCGTTACCCAAAATACAATCAAATCCCCGTTTCTAATATACATTGTTTATTATCGTGAATCAGGTGCAGGATTATAAACCCGAACCATTTATTATAATGTACGTTATAAGCAACAGACACACATAAACGCCATATCTGAATTCTTAGGAACACATTACCCCAAACATATTCATTGTTGTCTCATGCAAAATTTAAAGTTAGACAGCTTGACGTTTTTAAAATTCCAAGGGTTGTTAAATAATTCACCGGAATATTTGGCAAAAATACGAGGAACCGGTGCACCAATACTTGCTTTTATGTCCCAGAAACATTAATATTACACGTACAATGAGTTTTGAATAAAAATCGAAATTTCACTGGCTGAAATTGAAATTGATAAGCGTCCATTTAAGTCAATTTCAATTCAAAGTGGCAAACGTAATAAATCAAGATAATGGAATTAGAGTCTTGTCGTTTTGACAATTTTTGATTTTTGACCTGGTTCTAATAATAGAGGAAACTATAGAAAATTCAGTTTATTGTTCTGGGATTCATTTCAGAACGTTGTGCAAGTATAGTTTGTAAAATGCATAAGACTTTAGATTGAAAATAAGTTTGAATTAATAAAAAGGTCAACTGGACACTATTTCTATATCTTTCAAAAAGACGGAAATGTTGAATTTTTTATTACTTAAGTGGAAATTCAGATAAAAATAGAACTGTGATCGAACATTTATTAAATAAATTAATAGAGATTAACGATACCGATTAACAATAAATAACACAATTAATAAATAACATATGGAAAATTTCTCTTATCATCAACTCTACGAGTGTGAGCTAAATGACTGTAAAGATACAAGTATTTTTTTTTCCTTTGAACGGCCCAAATTGTTGCTCTATCTTCAACGTATTGGCTGCAACACAACTTTTAATAAATATAGTTAAAAAGTAACTTTAATCCACCATAAAAGATATTACTTCGCAATATATATAATTTATGATTTGACAAGTTATTGGATCTGTATCATAAACTTATTATATACATATAGCATCAAATAAAGTTTTTCGAAAAGTTCCATGGAAAAGAGTTGTAAATAACTGTAGCTGACATTAGAATTTTTACATCTCTCTCAATAATAATAATGTTAATAGTTTGTAAAAGAAAATTTCAGGGAAAACCTTGACGAAAATAATTATATTACTAAAACTAATAGTTTTCACGATTTTCATCAACAGAATGCTTCTTTGAAGAACAAAAAATTGCTCGTTTGATGAGTTAACACCGATTTATTGAAACTAGTGACAATTTCACCTAACATGTAATCAATACATTATTTGCTAATACTAATTTAAATGTATTTGACAAATATTTAATCGTATTTAAGATATGTCCGACAATAATATTGAAATTTATTGTATTTATCAATAAAAAACGACTAATAAATTATGAAATTACAGAATTATGTTTGTAAAAGGTTTAACTGGGTTCCAGTAAAACTTTGACGGATTTCGAAATGGCAAAAACGAGAATATAAGGCACTATATCGTTTGTAAGCATAAACTGATTAAATTGTTAATTAATTATTGAAATATCAAATAGAATGGAATTGATTTTAATAAATAACTCAAATTGCAATTAATTCAAATATACAGTCATCAAATACGTTTCATCAACCCTCTATATAGTACATCCACCTTAAATCACCAATTAAATGTAAATTAGATTAGTAGATCGATACGTTGATTCGCTTCATCATCATCTCTTAATTGGTATTTTCTTCGAGAATAATTTAGTAAGTTTATGTAAATTACAATCATCTTCATTGGAAATTTTCAAAAAGTTACGAATACTTTGATCAACATTATATTAAAGTAAATGTCACAGTAATCAATTGCAGATGTTGTCCGTTTCCTTTAATTTAAAAATGTCAATTCAACGGAAATCTATAGGATGTTTGAAAATTGAATAACCATGTTATTTTAGATAGCTTTAGATGTCAAATCCAATTTTTATTTATAATCGAGCTTTAGTAAAATTTTCAAATAACTATTGTTATTAGATTGTCAATTTGATAGAAACATTATAGACACCAGAACTATTAATAAATCTGTTAATTCTGGTGCATGGGCATTATTAAAGAAAGTACCATCTGCAATTTGTATGGATTCGTTTCGAAACTGAATGCAATTTTTGCATGAAAGACATGTTCTTTAAAAGACAGAGCATCAAGAGACTAAAAATGAAAAAATTCATTAAAAAGCGATCTGAATAGCATGAATTTTAATTGAATTGAAATTAACAAGCACAGCATTTCATTACAAAGCGATACTGCCCTTATTGTTTGCTCTATCATCTACTAGTTGGTGCAAATATGGTATCCTATTGTTCAGAACTATATTCTTGCTAGTCTTGTTAACTGAACTTTGATTAGTAGAACAAACCACAACGACGTATATGTTTGTTAATTAATTACACGTTCGAAAGAGACTTTGCTAGAATTTAATGAAACAGTTCAATTACATAAAAGCACAAATATATAGTAGCATGAATATGTACGAATATAAAGTTGTGATATTTAACAATAATGCAAAACTCCATATATTGCAAGCTTGGAAGTTAGAATTCAATCCTGTATTAGTCACGATTTTCCACTACACAGTTTCCACCCTCTTTTTTGAAGAAGTTGCGAAGAAATGTTACGACTGCCATTTCTGTTCGTGTCCGGAAGTCAAGTTGAAGTTGAAAGCTCAACTGTGCCGAAAAACTTGTTTACCTTCAGTTTTCCCGTGGAAAAATCCACCGTTGGAACAAAACGAATTTCTTTCCAGTTATCGCAGTGTTACTAGTGGCAGTCAATTTCGTTAATGAAATCAATTTTTAACTCTATATTAATTGAAATTTTAATTAAATCTGTTTTAATGAATTTATTCAACTCGTTTTGTGTGAGAGAGCGGCAGTCAGAAAAAAAACAACGATCTTACAATTTCTCATTAACATAAGTCTACCTAAACAACGTATGAACTACAAAGGAATTCCATCCATCAACATGACTTCAATCGAAATTCCTTCCTTTTACTCTCCCATTCACATATCAACGTTTCAGTTTTCCTTTATTTACCATCAAATAACTTTTGATCCATCCATTTACCATTAAAAATACAATACATAAAGGTGTGTATATATATATATATATCTCTGTCTATTTCCAGTCATTTATATGATCCATTTACAATCTATTCAACGGAAAAGCTTTCGTGACTACTGTACCACCGTTGAATTCAACTTAATGGAATTAGGTCTGTTGGGCAGAAATTTTCACCCTCAACCCTCAACTCATAAAAACATTTAATAGACATATACGTGATTGAGATCGGAACACGAAAATGATTTATCGCAAAAAGAGAAAAAGGGGAATAAATCAGATACAATTAGAAATGTTCGTGATATTGTTGCTGAAACAACTTTGTTCGGTTGCATTTCAAACAATGCCGTGAGGAATTAATGGAGTTATATGAAATATTTCCCAAAATTTTGATCTCAATCATGAAACTGGTTGGCCTGTTGTCTATCCGGCATCTAATTCGAATCCATTGTATTACATTTTATACAGTATGAAAGGTCAAGGATGATTGTGTAACGTTTCAGGTTTTAATTAACGAATTCATGTTGCTGAAAATTTTTTATATAAAAAAAATCATATTTTCTCGAATATTCGACAATTTTTATATCAGATAACAGTGTAGATTGTATTATTCCTTTATATAACAACTTTATCAACACAATTATACTTCAGGTGCAACTTCGTCTATCTATCAGTGTCATATAAGAGACAACTCTCTATAATCTTGGCACAGGAACAGAACGATATAGGCCCTCAGGCTATACCTTCGAAGTAGACTCATAATCGATTAAATATTCCAATATAACACTCCTATCTCTTCGAATATCTCTCGCTCATTTTCTCACAGTATTTCTCTTGCTATTCGATATCCATTGATTATCCTTTAAAGGACAAACATTATCCGATCTAACATTATCTCAAATTTACAGTTGTTCATAGTTTCGTATTACTACAAACAATCAATGGAACTATTAGTATCGGGATACTTATTGAAAAGTTTCTGTAAATCTGATAACATTGTATCAGTTCTATTGTTAGAATAGAAACTGGAGGCTTTTTTCCGCTCTCAAACACATAAATGTTGTATCGAATGAACACAATACATAGTCGATACTTTTCGTTTTGAATATTAATTTATTTTTAGAAATAGGAAAATATGGGATAAAAATGAACGATGGTTAAAATAGAACAACTTTACCGGCAACTGAAAATAGGTAGAGGATTTTCCCCGGGTTTTTTCCCTCTTGTTATCTGAAAGCACTGTTTTTTTTGTGTATAAATCAATGCTTGGATACAGTGTAGATTGTAGATTTTTTAGATAATTTTTTTTTATTTACAGGCTGTGATTTTCGATGAGATCGAACTCACCGACCTGTGCCTAGCCGAGTGTTCAACCAAAAACGTCAATCACAGTTTTCAGGTGAATCACTTCAAATTTTTGTTAAATTTTTTTCTGTTGAAATTAATTTGAGGATTTTACCGAATTTTCCACTCTGTTGATTCAAAAGATGAAACATCAAATAAATTTTATTATTAAAATTTAATTTAATTTAATTTAATTTATTTTTTTGATTAAATTTTGATGAATTTGTGTCGATTCAGGTGATCACCCCGTTCAGATCCCTGGTGCTGTGCGCCGAGTCCAGACGCGAAATGGAAGATTGGCTCGGCGCCCTCACTGCCGCCTCCCAACGCCGCTTCCACGATACAGACCAGCCAGATTGCCTTTCCGGTTACCATCATTGGTATGCCACGTCCCATGCACGTCCCACATATTGTAATGTATGCCGGGAGGCCCTCGGTGGTGTCACTAGTCATGGTCTATCCTGTGAAGTATGTAAATGTAAAGTGCATAAACGATGTGCCGCCAAAGCCATCAATAACTGTAAATGGACCACATTGTCCTCGGTTGGGAAAGATATACTCGAGGACCCCGACGGGGTAAGTAGATCTGCCAATAATTCAAAAATTGCGGGTTGAAGGGGGGGGGTGGAGAGTTTTGCTCCTGTACAAATAAAATAAACAAAATTAGACGACATCAGTATATAACACTTAGAGCCTCAGGTGTTTTTTGCAGTTTTATGATACAACAGAGATAATGCGAAATGGAATTTAAAAGTGAATCCATGCGAAATATTCGGGCCATTGAATTTTGATATACCCTACAGTTATCGATTCTAAACTTTTTCTTTTATTGTTTTTAAAAGTATCAGTTTCTAAACACGCAATTTCCCTGTTATCATTCCTATAAAAACAATAATATTGATAAACAAAAATCGTTATTACAAACCATAGACGTCTACTGTTCCCGTGTAACAAATGGTGGATGCGCCGGGATACAATTTGCTTTCAAATTGTTAAAATACAAATATTTGAATTTGTGTATAAAAAAAAGGTGGAAAATCAATAGTTATTGTGCAGTTTTTGAATAGACTTCCTTCATCGAAATGTCTTTTTGTAGAATATTACAATGCCGCATCAATGGATGGAAGGAAATCTTCCAGTTTCAGCAAAATGTGCTGTTTGTGATAAGAATTGTGGTTCGGTACTTAGGTAAGTTATTTAGAAATATTATAGAAAATTGTGTTGTTGTTTGAAAAAGAGCATTGGATTTCGCAATAGAAACAACCGATAAAATGAATTTCCCTATAGGTATAACTTTATAACAATAGAAATCTTGATAAGGAAAAAATTGAATGCCTCCAGTCATAATGTATTTGAAGAGCATATTACTTGTTAAAGTTGAAATAAAGTAAATACAATGCAAACAGCCCAAAGTAATTCTTACTAATTTCCAAAACTATTTTTAAATTTGCATTTTGAAAATGAAAAATTTTCAATTTTTTTGTTTTTGTGAAATTTACAAACAAAGCCACTCATATTATTCTGAAAACGAAACTCGGCTATTAAATCTTGATTAAAACTGAAACAGTAATATTATGAGCTTCGGTAGTAAACAAAATGTATCACCCCTTTGGGAATCAGATGGAAACGTCTCTTTACAATTCGTTAGATTATATTGTAAATTATATTTCAAATCTAATTTTGATGATGAGTCGTCCGCATCTTTGCTCGATTTCCATCATTTTCCATTTCCAACTTTGACATTTCTTTGATAATAATTGATTTGTCATCTATCAATTTTATGTTATGAATAGATTACAGGATTGGCGATGTCTCTGGTGTCGGGCAACCGTTCACACCCAATGCCGACCCAATTTACCACCAGCTTGTCCATTAGGACCAGCACGTGTCAGTGTTGTACCACCGACGGCACTCCATTCAATACAGGATGAAGCCTGGGAAGCTGTACGGCCCCAAGCCTCCTCACCTCTGCTTGTCTTCGTTAATTCCAAATCAGGTAAGACAGAAAGTTTGTGTTATGTTTCAAGGGATTTGTCTCTTTTTTTGGTCTTCTGTTATTCTATTTTTGTTCCATTCGCTTTGTTGTTATTGTCACTATTATCGTTAGACTGTGTGTATGTTTGTGTGCGTGTTGTCTTTTTTCTTGATTGATTATCTTTCAGGCGATAATCAAGGAGTAAAGTTTCTCAGGAGATTCAAACAACTGTTAAATCCGGCACAAGTTTTCGATCTCATTTTGACTGGTCCCCGATTGGGTTTAAGACTGTTTCGACATTTCGATCCATTCCGTATATTGGTTTGCAGTGGTGATGGTTCGGTTGGATGGGTTTTATCAGAAATTGACAAGCTCGATATGCACGTAAGCAAAATTTTCATTAAATTACCGGAACCGGACAATTAGAGAGATGTTTGTTCGTGATTTTGCTTATTTTAACGTTAAACTTCATAAAGTCCTGATTAGTATCAATTGTTCGGATTCATCAACATTTACTAACGCGAAAATTGCAGACTATGTGATTTTCAAGTTGTAATCTCAACTGTACCGTTAAGTTTACCAATTAATTTCGGGGTTTATTGTAATTGAATAAATTTGAAAACTTTACGTTTCCTTCGACAGAAACAGTGTCAGGTGGCCGTTTTACCTCTGGGTACCGGTAATGACCTGGCCCGGGTATTAGGCTGGGGAGCATCCTGCGACGACGACACCCATTTACCGCAACTGCTCGAGAAATACGAGAAAGCTGGCACGAAGATGCTCGATCGTTGGTCGATAATGGCCTTTGAACGTACAATAGCTATGCCGAAATTATCGTTAACACCTGGCCAAGCCGACGGACAACTACACACACAAATTGCCCAATATGAGGATTCTTTAATAACACATTTACAAAATATTTTACAATCTGACGAGACGTCGGTGATTCTGAATTCAGCGAAACGTTTATGTGAGATCGTAAAGGATTTTGCTACACAAGTGATAGAAAGTTCGTTGACTACAGGTGATGAACAGTTGGGTAAAAAATGCGAGGTCCTTCAACAGAAACTGGATTTGTTATTGGCTACATTGACGAGTGAACACATCGATGCAACGACACTAGATAGTGATAGTAAAACGAAAGAGGATACGGATAGTGAGATGTCGTTTGATAAAGCGAAAATCGAGAAATCGGAAAAAGATTTAAGTAATATCAATTTCCGGAAACACAGACGGACATCTAGATTTATGGAACGTGAAAAGGATGCATTACTTATGAGGGCGAATAGTTTGAAACGAGCTATAAGGAATTTAGTTGAACATACCGAACAAGTCGTCGATGAACAAAACAGACAATCATCTGCATCTGTACCGACAGTTAAAATTTCGCTTAGTACCGATTTAGATAAGGAAGAGACCAAAATGGATTGTCTCAAAGTTTTACCAACTATCGAATCCGGTTCCAATTCAGATGTCAGTTCTTGTCCATCTCCTACCAGTTCAATTCTAACTCAAAGATTAGCCAACATATCACCAATACCTGACATCAGAGGAGATACGACAATGGATGATCCTGATTTATTGACAACTCTACCTGTACCGCCCGATTTTGCAGACAGTCGTAGGTCCAGTCAAGTACAATCTTCAGTTGCTGATAGTTCTACCGAGAAAATCCTTTTAGAAACTTGTTCGACTTTGGAGAAAATCCAGGGCAACGAACCAACCCAACAACGACCAGATAACAGTACAAAACCGGACGATCAAGACAAAAATAACGAAGATGAGAAAGAATGTAGCAGCATCTTATCGGCAATTTCCAACGAAGAAGTTAGTATCACATCGGAAATTTTAGATCAGAAATCGTTTTGTCCAAGGAAAAACAGTGACGGTGACGATCTTAATGGACATATCTGTCATATTGATTCACCAGAAACTGATACGTATCCAAATTCAGATCCGTTACATGGTGAATCATTGATGGACGATATCAGTTCAATGTTGGGAGAAATGTTTTGTGGTTATGATCAAGATAGTATTGAAAATACTTATACAGATGATACGACATTGTTTACTAGCGATATGAGTGAATCGAAACTTGAACGACGGATGAGCTTGAAACGCGACTCAATTGATAAGAAACGAAGAAGTTCCCGAGGTAAATTAGAAGACGATACACAATTTGGATTTGAAAATCGTGCCTTTATTTATTTAGATAATAAACTAGAGACGGAATCGACCAGATATTGTAGTTTGGCTCAATTTGTTGAAGGCAACGATATAGCAAGACGATCATTTAAACGACATAGATCTGGTAGTAAAGTTACAAAAACCGAAACTAATGTCAATAGACAAACTACTTTATTAGAAGAAAACGAAATTACACCTAAAGGTTCCTATACAAATCTGAACAAAATGGAAAAAGAATTATCGAATGTTTCTACGTCAACTCTAAAAGCATTAGATATGGAGATGAATGAAACAGAAAAAGAGCCACAAAAAGAGCCAGGAAAAGAACCCGAAAAAGAACCAGACAAAACTGACACGGTAATTTTTAATTGAAAATAATAAAACCCCCCCAAAAACATAATTTGGTGTTTTAGTGTGTTTTTCCTCAGGTCAGTGTTATTGTGGAACCACCATCTCCTGTAATGACGGAAGAGATTCGTGCGGAACGTATTGGTAAACTATCGGTTGAAATGGATTGTGGTTCAGATTTGGATTTAAGAAATCTCTGTTCAAAATCTGATAAATTATCAACTAGTGATGTTACAACTAGCAATAATAGTTCAAGTTCAAACCTGTTAGGAATTGATAATGAGCAATTTTTGACAACATCACCAGCAGCCACCCGAAGAATATCTCGATGTAGCATGTTGAATCCAGCTGAAGCTGCTGCACTAGCTGCTGCTGCCGCTACTACCAGTTTCTTTACTGACACTGAAAAGAAAGACAAAGAGAAAAGAGATGATAAAGAGAAAGAGAATCGAAAAATGCCAATCATTAATCCATTGGTTAGACTTCCGACATGGCCTCGTAAGTATCCATTGTTATTATAGGTATTTGTAGCAGAGTAAGATTATGCCACAATACTTCTAGGCATGTTTTTATTTATTTTTCTGTTAATTTTGATCATACCTTTTCCAATTCTCCAAATAAACAATATTTTTTTTCTGTAATTAAATGATATCTTTACTACCTTCCAGAGGACCACAAAATACACCACAATCACAATATTATTTTGATTTTTCTCTCCTTCCAAGTAGAAGTAATTGCTGGATGTCTTATTTCGGTGTGTATCGCGTTTTAGATGTGAGCACGGGAGGTGGTTTCATTAGCAAATGTCTTCTAGCTAATGCAGACACCCTTTGTGCAGCCGTTAGTCCACTAATTGATCCAGAAGATACCCTACTAGAAGGCTTCTATGAACGTTGTGTAATGAATAATTATTTTGGTATTGGAATCGATGCAAAAATCTCATTAGATTTCCATCATAAACGTGAAGAACATCCAGAAAAATGTCGATCCAGAGCTAAGAACTATATGTGGTATGGTGTGCTGGGCAGTAAACAATGGTTACAGAAGACCTACAAGAATTTAGAACAAAGAGTTCAATTGGAATGTGACGGCCAACGGATTCCTCTTCCAAGTCTTCAAGGCATTGTGATCATGAACATTCCAAGGTACTTTCTTCCACATTCTAAACATTACCCAACACCAGTTCTTCAATTTCAGTTTTATGGGTGGAATTAACTTCTGGGGTGGCACCAAAGAAGACCATATCTTCCTGCCACCATCATTTGATGACAAAATCCTCGAAGTGGTTGCCGTTTTTGGTTCAGTCCAAATGGCTGCATCACGACTCATCAATCTTCAACACCATCGAATAGCTCAATGTCAAAGTATTCAAATCAACATTTTGGGTGATGAAGGTGTTCCCATTCAGGTGGATGGTGAGGCATGGATTCAACCACCCGGTATTATACGTATTCTGCACAAAAACCGTATGCAAATGTTGTGTAGAAATCGAGCATTAGAAAACTCGTTGAAATCATGGGAAGAGAAACAACGTCAAAGTATTGCTGCACAAGGTAAACAAAGACATTCCATTTCACACGATAAAGCCCGACACAGTGCTACACGACAAAGTATGCCAAGTCATGAAAAATCATTTTTGGGTGTTCAATTCGAAAAGATCCGACAACATTCCTTCAGTGGAGCTGTACCAGTTCATCACGAAAAAGCGTCGACAGTAGTTACATTCGTGGATAAACCACTACCTCCTACCGAACCTGAGATTCTATTCACAGAAGAAGAACATTATCTGTTACTTAATTTTATTGAATGTGCTACAACATTGACGAAATGGATTAAAATTTTAGCTATCAGTCATTCATTAGAAGCTGATCTATACACTTTAGCTTCTAAATCAGAAAGTTGTCTCGAAACAATTCATCCAAGTGGGAAAATCCTTGAAGGGCCATCGTTACGAATTGAATTTACAAAACTAGTAACAGCAGTCAAACATTTATATGAGGAAAGTTGTTGTTTATTACACGACAGAGGTGATAAATTGAAATTACGTGAAGATCTTGAAAACAAATTAAGTGCCAGTTTGGCAAATACGGAACTAGAATTGAGAAAATGCGTAATGTACGATACGGCTGGAGGTAGTTTAGTTTACTTGCAACCATTACAAGGTGAACAGGTAAGGAGTTATATTGATCTTGTGTTATAAAAAAAAAACAAATCTGTACGTTTCTCTTGAAATTTCAGTCGGAACACAAACGTAAAGGCCTATTCTGGTTGAAATTCCGTGGCAAAACAACGAATTCAACCCAACAACAAAGCGGTAGAAAAAGTCGACATGAAGTCGCCTCCTGGGGGACACAAGAAGTTGCTACATGGTTGGAAACATTGCAATTATCCGAATATATCGATAGTTTCGTTAAAAATGATATACGTGGGCGGGAATTATTAACGCTAGCACGACGTGATTTAAAGGATTTAGGTGTAACTAAAGTAGGACACGTTAAAAGAATCCTGCAAGCCATTAAGGATTTGACTCAAGGTTTATAAGGAGCGGGACAAAAAAAGAGAAACAAAATCAATGTACCACCACCCCACCCTTGATATAATCCTGAAAGGATTATTATTATTATTATGAAAACTTTAGTCAATCGGTACCTATTTTGCGTCTGAATGTAGTACTGGTTGTTAAATATGAGAAATTGCTGTGATTTCCTAACACAAAACAATTGATATATTAATAGTTAAATGTGGATCAATAGTATATAAATATTATTATGAAGTATTCGTGTTAAACCAGGAACATTCTTATTCTTCAATACCTTTGGTAAATTTACAAATGAAAAGTACGCTTATTGGAAAAGCACTCGTTAAAATATAATTGTTATTTATATCAAAAATTTCTCTCATCAAATTCAATCAAGAAACAAACAAACCAAAGAAGAAAATTCGGAAATTCATTCAAAAGAAAAAAAACCTAATATTCTAAATTGTAAAGCAATTATCTTTCCCTAGCAATATATCTTTCTATATCTCTATTTTATAAAATAATAATTGGACCGTTTTTCTGTTCGCTCTTCGTGCATCCTTTACTTGTTAAGGTACGCTGACAAGAGGGCCTAACTTTTCTCACTCTATTTCTACAAATACAGATATATCTTTCTTGTTTTTAGAAAGAGAGGGGACAAGTTAAAAGAGATAAATCTCGCGTCCTTACAAAAATGTTATGTATCGTCATTTCCCCACAAATTGTCTTTTTATTGGTTCGAGAAAAAAAACAACAAGTACCTTATTGTATGTAACATAAAAACATTCAATTTTATTTAATAAAACCTCCTGTTTTCAAGCTTTTTTAAATGTTAAAGAATATTGAGATAAGCATTTTAGATAGTCGTAGTTTTACCTTTACAATTAGAGTTAAAAAAAAAATAATAATTAATTAATTCACAAAATTTTAGTTGCAATTATTTTGAAAAAAGGTATTGTCCGTCCGTTGTAAGAATAACTGGTAGCGGGAATGCGCTCTCACAGTTTAAAGATAACAGTGACGTGCTCCTATATTTTTGTGCTAATATTACACTTACATTCAGACATGTTTCACGCCGCTACTGTAGCCAAAAACACGAATTCCTCCGATTGTTTAACGAACGTATACGACTATTGTGAAAATATGCGCCAGTTTATAGGTTGTCTTACAACGGACGGACTATACATATTTACAAAAGAAACGAATACAACAAATATATAATTTTATTCGAATCTAGTGCAACTAAGATAATCATTAATTATTGCCTTTTGCATGTTTAGCCTAATGTGATCTTTGTGTCAAATTGGTATTATTATTGAACAAGAAACAAATTTAGCTTTTATAGTTAGAGGAGATATTGTTTCTATAGATGTTGTTTAGTAATTGTTTTTTTGCACAAGTACCATATCTCTAAAGTACCAAAGAAAACTTAATTAATAAATCGTTTTCTTCGTCTTCGTAGTTCATAGAATCAATCTATAATTCTTCCTATTGTTGATTTTAGATCGTTTCGCGCAATTATTTATTACTTGATCCGTACACACAAACAAGCATTTATCTTACAATTATTATTTGCATTCGATATTAATAGAGTTTTTAGTGAACCAATTAAATATTTAAAGCAAAAAAACAAGTTGCCGGATGATAAGAATTTTCTTAGATGTTTTGTTCGTGATTCGAGCAACTTGTAAATGTTTTAACGAACCATCATCATACTGTTCCCATCGAAAGAGTATTATTATTACTAATATATTTATAAATTAGATATGTTGTTCGTAGCCTTAAGCATTCCCATATGATGTAAAATTGTTATTAGAACCAAGACAAACATTATGGCATGCGACAACTAAGCCAGAATTTTAAAAATTAAACCAAACATTCCCTCTATATAATTGTTGTTTAATTAATTTTTGTTTTGAAAAAGGGAATTTTCAGTACAATCATATTTATTATTATTGTTATTGTTAGTTATATACAGGACGTCCCATCTAAAGTAACCCCTTCCAGTGTCCAGTTTTATTCACTGAAGAGATCTAGTGGTAAGATGTTCTGAACAATATTTGATGAATATGAGCGATTAAATAGGGGGTACTACGAAGGGGGCTATTTTAGTTCGGACACCCTGTATACGTATAACAAATACTGATCCGAAAGAAGAACAACATAAATGTGGACCAAATGATTCCCCGAAGAAAAAAAAACATTCAATTGATATTTTTAAATAAAAAACACTAATACTAAAAAAAAAAGAAAAGAGTAAAAATTAATTTTACCCGTAATTGTGTTCAATTATTCGATTATTATTATTACTGTTATTATTACTCTTGTTCTTCTCATTATTATTATTATTATTATTATTATTGATTTTATTTTATCTAAGACTGCTGTTAAACTTCTGTGATAATAATGTTGCAGTCACTTGTAATAAAAATGGCCAGCAATACGATTTTTTTCCTGTTTTTTTTTAAATAAATTTACGAAAAAGAAATATTAAAAATTATCGATGATATGAAATTAATTAGAAGTAATTTCAAAAAATTCAATATGACCTAAAGTAATTCAAAAATAATATAAAAAAAAAACATCAATTTTCTTTAATCTTTTTTATTTATTTATAATTATTTTAATAATTTCTTATCAATTTTTCGAATTTTTGTCATCATTGTATTATTATTGTAATTATCAGAGATATTAAAAATATATTTATCTCAATTTGTGTTTCTATCCGGAATTTCCATCAGGAAAACCCAGAAGGAATCGTTTAAATCGATCTAAATCATGTCAAGAGAGGAGGTCAGAAAGTGACGTCATTTTCTATCCTACTATTGAGACAACAGACTAGAATATGACGTCAGTCAATAGTTCAATACTTGGACACTAGTTTGGCGCCACAATGGTTTAATAGAAAATGACGTCACCTTCCTCCACACAAACAGGGATGAAAATGACCCATAGATCCAACAATTTATAATAAAATCAACAGTTTTGCCAATATCAATGATTTATTGTTGATTCTTTTTTTAATTTTCTTAATTATTATCTATCTAGGTTTACTTGTAAACGTTTCAATGTTGTTTCTTTACCTAAAATTTCCATCATTTCTGCAACACTAGGACCTTCCTGTAATGGAACCTTATCAATTCGATTCTATACACAAAAAAATATACAATAATTCACCTTTAAACCACTTAAAACTGCCCGTAAAGTCTTCATAAAATCACCAAATTTGATTCCATGTTCATTACAGAATTGTTTAAATAATGGATTAAGAGTTTCTCGATTAAAATCTGGACAATTATCCAAAATTGCCAGAAATTTTTGAAGATTTCCCACAGTTTTTTGATCTAAATTGGTCATTTTTGGACAAATCCAAATGAATTTTAAATGATTCGAAATTAAATCGGATAATTTATTGATTCGATTAATCGACCAATTTAGAATATATCG
The DNA here is from genome assembly GCA_037464855.1 of Iselma pallidipennis. Lineage (NCBI taxonomy): Eukaryota > Metazoa > Arthropoda > Insecta > Coleoptera > Meloidae > Iselma > Iselma pallidipennis. The sequence continues at coordinate 36,695 of JAZBHA010000625.1, forward strand.
AATATATTGTGGTGTAATATCTAAATGACCATCAATTGATTTTAAATGATTTTCAACCATTTTTTGGACATTTTCGATTAATTCTTGTTCATCAATTGGATTGTCTAATTTTCGTTTGATTTCTAAACGATTAAATTCCAATAAACGTTCCGGTGCCAATTTCGTTGAATGTGAATTAATTCTAGAAATATTAAACTATTATTACAATTATTAATCAGTTAATTAAAATTAATTTTTCACAAATACTTGATCTATCAGTTCAGATACAGTAAAAGATTTTGGTTTGATAAATCGTTCCGTATCCTTCTCGAAACCACCACCACAATTTACAATAAAATTGATTAGAGCCAATGGTAAAATACCATTATTACGGTAATATTGAACAGTTATATCACCTTGTCGTTTACTTAATTTTGTACCATCATTATTTAATAATAATGGTAGATGCCCATAGATTGGTGGTTGCCAATTGAATGCTTTATACATTAAAAGATGTTTAGTTGTTGATATTTGCCATTCAACACCACGTAGAACATGTGAAATCTCCATACAATGATCATCAACAATATTAGCAAAATGGTATGTTGGATAACCATCAGATTTAATAATAACTGGATCACCTTCATTTGCTGTTACATCATAACTGATATCACCATAGATTAGATCATGAAATGTCTCCAAGCCTGGTGTCAACTTTTTACAAATAGATTACTTAACTTTAGAATACTAACGGTATCCGCACACCACGTCGGGAACGTCCGTCACGTCCCAAAATTAAAAGCATCGGTTCTTATGGGAGTCTCGAATTGAGACGAGTTAGTCCTCCTATCCGCAACGATTCGAGCTTGCCATAAGAACCAATGTTTTTGATACTGGACGTGACGGACGTTTCAGACGTGGTGTGCGGAGACCGTTAAGGTGCCGTACGAGCGAGTTTCTAGCAAGGATAACACGTAAACGCGTGCATTTGAAAGAATGGTCGATATGGCAATCAATCGTACTAATGAAACTGTAGTTCCAGTATCCTATTAGAAGATCCAAAAGTGGACCAATTTTGAGAAATCTGACAAAATGTCCGTACTTTTGGGCAAAGATTGCAGTCTTTACGATGCCCTGATTTAAAAAGTTGCTGTACCAATTGACAGAGCAAAGGAAGATGCCCTTCCAATATCCTGTCATGTTTCGAAACTAAAGTCTGTTCATCCAAATATGAGCCAAATGGTCATACAGTATGTGTACGAATTAAAACGTTGATATTTTTGGAAGGCGGGCATAGCTTAACTTGAATCGCTGTACTTCATAGAAAACAATCTAGCTTTATATGTGCATTAGAAAAAGATACGTACACTAATGAGTATTCGTACTAGTTCGAAATTTTATGACCATTTAGCTCATGTTTGGATGAACAGACTATAACACTAGTTTTTTGGGAAATTTTGATTTGAAGTTCAAAAATTGCATTATAGGCAACACAGTATACTCTCCATTTGCCAATTTCCACTACAAGAGATGAATTGGTGGTTGCATTTTCAAAAAATTAGGCGCTATCTGCCCGTACGGCTCCTAAACAGTTACTCAATTTACTTTAAATCTTATGCAGTATTTCTGATTATCCTGCAGCCGTCTCTGGATCTCCTCTCCGGTTAAGTTCCGACATCTATTATCATATTTTGGTACTTCTCGACTTCTAATTGCTTCTTTTCTTAATAATTCCAATCTTTTATCGGTACAAAAACAATAATATGCTGTACCATTATTTAGTAGAGTTTCTACATGTTTTCTATATAAATCTAATCGTTTTGATTGTATATAAGGACCATATAGACCATCATAGTTTGGACCTTCATCAATTTCAATACCAATCCATTCTAAATCGTTTTGTAATTGTTCAATAGCACCAGGTACTAATCGAGTTTGATCAGTATCTTCAATACGTAGAATAAATCGACCATTATTAGCACGTGCAAACAGGAAGTTATATAATGCCGTGCGTAAGCCCCCCAAGTGTAGAAAGCCTAGAAGTTTTGCCTCAATTATCTCTATTTTCTGTATTTACATTTCCAAGAGTTACCTGTAGGACTGGGTGCAAAACGGACTCTAACTGTATTGTTGTTATTGCTCGAATAACGAAAATTGTTGATTTTTCTGATAAACCGTCTGGAGAGAAACATGTTTTTTTTTAGGTTATGTTCTCGTTCTCAGGCATTTCTTGTCGATTTTCGCTATAAATAAAAATATAAATTTCGCGATTAGTTTATGAGATTTTTTGCGTAATTCGTACTTTCTTCACTTTCTCTTTGAATAATAATAATGATAATAATAATATGATTAAAAATTGTCAGTTCTTTGTCCTAGTTTTTGGTGTTGAAATCGGAAGATTGGCAACCTTGTAAATGAACCATCAAACCAACTTTTTAAGGTTATTTCTTATGATTATCACGAAATCATCCATAAATAGTAATTAAATGATTCAACAAAACTAGCATAATTCCTGTCTAATTAATTAATTAATTACGATGGTAAGTGAGTTTTTCGTGAATTAATTGAATTAAATTAGGAAAATTTCTAATTTCTGTTACAATTTAGACAAGCTGTCAAAATATTTTGATAACACCTAACCTCAAAATTTCTAGAATTGTATTTGTTTATTGTTAATTTTATTATATTTATTTCAATTTTTTGGTTTTTTTGTAGCATAAATTGAAATCGTCACAACGGGAAAAAGTGAAGAAATTTATATCGTTTACACAAACTGGCGAAAATACCGCAATCTATTGCCTTACACAGAACGATTGGAAATTGGATCTAGCTAGTGATAATTATTTCCAAAATCCAGATGCATACTATAAAGAACCTAGAAATGTTGATAAGAAGAAATTAGAGAATCTATATAATCGTTATAAAGATCCAAATGAACCCGATAAGATAACAGTTGATGGTATTATGAGATATTTGGATGATGTTGGTCTACCACCTGAATCAAAATTAGTATTAATAATTGCATGGAAATTTAAAGCAGCAACACAATGTGAATTTACAAAAGATGAATTTATCAATGGTATGACCGAATTAGGTTGTGATAATATCGATAAATTAAAAGCACGTCTAACAACATTAGAAAATGAAATTAAAGATAATTATAAATTTAAAGATTTCTATCAGTTTACATTCAATTATGCCAAGAATCCAGGACAAAAAGGACTTGATCTAGATATGGCGATTGCTTATTGGAACATTGTCCTAAAGGGTAAATTCAAATTCCTCGATCTCTGGTGCCAATTTCTACAGGTAATCATTAATTAATTCAATCAAATCGATACATTTTTCTAATCAATATTAATTGAATTATAGGAGAATCATAAACGATCAATACCAAAAGATACATGGAATCTTCTATTAGATTTCGCTCAACAAATAGCCGATGATATGAGTAATTATGATGAGGAGGGTGCTTGGCCTGTATTAATTGATGATTTCGTTGAATGGGCATCAACACGTGCTAAAGAGAATCAACCACACAGTACCAGCCAATTTGAATAGTATAGCAAACTATTTATTATTTTCCATTAAAAAAAAAACATCATGTATCGAATGGCAATTAACCCATTTTCGTTTTCTATAATATGTACAGAATCATTTCATATTTACAACAAACAAAAAAACGGAAGGAAACAAGCGCCGAAGTCGGCTATTTTAATCAAATTCATTCATACAACTCAAAAGAAACAATTTAATAAATGGTGGAAACCTAATTATAAATAATAAATTAATTGTAGTTGCTTTGATTAGATGGGAGGAAAACGTTTCAAAAATCTAATTATTAGTGGAATTATCGTGTAATTTGTAAATTTTTGTATTATTTGTTGTTTTTGGTTAATTATTATTATTATAATTATTATTGTAAGTTGGAGAGTTACAGCTGATTTCGGAGGCTGTTGTTGAATACTATCCAACAAGTCTGGACCTGATGATAGAAAATATGCTTTCCTGTACTGGCGAAACATGGATGAAACTATCCTTGTTAGTCGTTATCAGGAATCGGCCCAAAAAGGAACCAGAAGAACACAAGTGTTAGTGCCGTTTTGTGCATTTTTGTCGTTGGTTCCAGAATTGGCGGACAGTCTGTATTTGAATCCTCGTCATTCGATCCATTCACGTATTATTTATTCGTAGGTAAATTTACAAGAAAAACTATATATATAGTATATATAATAAATAAATACAAAAAAATGTACATATATTATATATTCTCAAATCAGGACAAATTTTCCCTGTAAATTTTATTAAGTACATAATAATATTGTTTTTAAATAAAAAAATTAATGTTATCAAAATCAATTGTGATTTTATTGTTATCTCATTATTTTAATTTTGATAATGTAAAAATGATAATTCATATAGACTAGTATCAGATCTGTAACATTGATGGACAATATGACAGAACCATAAACATAAGATATTCAATTTTTCAATAAGAGCTACAGCAATAAAAGCACCTTTATCATCGGAATGTTGATGTGTATCAATTAATGTGACGGTATTCGTTTGGAAAATGAATAAAACACTCCGGCCCTCAGCTATTAAGATCACATATAAATCAGATTTAAGTTTATCAGTTTGATTTGTTCGCCATTCTAGCCAGTTGGTTTTAATATTTGTATATAGACTTTGTATCAGTGGTTCCATGTAAACTAGACTTTTCTACAATTGATTAGATAAGAAAAATATGTATTAGGCATAATTTATAAATTACCCATTCAGTTAGACCTGCCGTATAAGATTCGGCACATTTCAAAGCTTCCGGTACGGTTAAATTATAATTAGCTAAAGATCCATCTACTTTGAGATTATCATGGATTTGATTACCTTCTAAAATACTATAAGCCAATAGATTGATCAATTTTTCATTTACTTCTTTATCGGGTGAATTTATCTAAAAATGGAGAAAATATTAGGAAAAACTTTAATTAGTTATTTGATTGAATACGTACAGTAATTTTCTCTTGTTCACAAAAAGACGCCATTAATACGGCAATTAATGTACAAGCATTACTTGCATTTGATTTATTCTGATAATTGTATGCCGATTGAGAGAAATTTGTTTGAAACCATAGACAATAGAATTTGTCTTTTTCAAAATGAACTGTTTCGTATTTTGGGAAAAATGGTAGATTAGTTTGTGACATCATTTTCTTACTTCCCCCTGACGATCTTTCGTCTAAATTTTCTTCTTATATTATTATTATTATTATTGTTAACAATAATTTTGACACATTTCTGCTGACACACAAATCGATTAATTTAATTTTCAAGACTACGTTATCACAAATAAACAAATTAATTTATTATATGAACTGGGTTATCGGGTTATAGTTAAGGCGATATTTTCCCATCTGTAGTTTAAAAATACCGGATTTTTTAAAGATTTTTCTATTTTTTATGGTTGTTTTTATTAAGCAAAAAAAGATAAACTCTTTTATAAATGAAAATTTATCTTTCCCGCCTTGTTTTCTGATAAACAAGAAAAGGCAACAAGATAAAGAGAGACGATACATCTGTCGAGAAAGATGGGATGAAGTTAGGCGTGAAAAATCTCAGAGTGTATCTTCATCCTCCAAGTAAAGAAAAAGACATATAGCCTTTCTCTATAAAAAAATAAAGAGGGAGCTCTTGTTAAAAAGAGAAGGGAACATTCAGGGGAAAAATCTCCCCGTGCCAACAGGTAGACAATTTTCTCTCCTAACTTTCCCCCTTCTTGTGCTAAAAACGGGACAAACGATAGCTTCCTCTCTATTTTTAGAGCGAAAGAAGAGGAAAAATTAGGAAAAAAGTCTCTCCATCTATCTGCACCCTCTAAAATAAAGGAAAGTAGATAGCCCCTTCTCCTTTTTTCTTGTTTGGAGAAAGAGACAGAAGAACAGTTAGGGAAGAAAACATTTCCGCATATAATCAAGTGGTTGAAAATAACGTTATAAGTCCTGTTCTAAATTATGCAAATTTCTATTTTATTTATTACTGACTTAAATATTAGGTAGGTACGTTCATTTTATTTCATTTTATTTTATTATTACCTACTTATGCCGTTAAGTCAATTTAAAATAGGACTTGAAACTGACCACTTACTACTTACATAAACATATTTATTTTGACCATCTTCTAAATGGACAATAAAGGAAGCTTCAAATTAAGTTGCGAAATTTCTAAGTACGTAGTAAGCGAAGAATAATAATCCTCTTGCCCTTGAAGGCTATGAATTTAAAGCCAAAACATTTAAAATATTAAATGAATGCCCTTAAGCTGAAATTTTCAAGAAAAAGCTTCTGAAAAATTCGACATTCGTATCTCTCTCCGTAGTTTCCAGGATTTGTAGACTTTAAAGGAAACCAAATATCTTAAGAGCAAGAAGGACAATTGCCCAGGCCCTCAACCTGAACGGGGCCTTAGACAAGCCGAAAATATTACTTATATAATGATGGGGTAGTTGCGTAACGCCTCAATCTTAAGGGGATCCCCCAAATCTTTGCCTCTAACATAATGTAATCTTATTGTTAATTATCATAGAGACTATACATGAAAATTCAATGTTAAGTGGGGAAAATTTTATATCCTTGTCCCTCTCTCTCTCTCTATAAAAGAGAAAGATGAGTTTCCTTTTTATTTTTAGAAAGAGATGGGGGATAGCTAGGAGAGATAAATCTCCCCCCGTTTTTACAAAACGTACTAGTAACGAAAATTCAAGTAAATCCCGCAAAATTATTCAATATTGACAAAAAAAAATCATAAATTTCTAATAAACGATTCTAATAAATAATAAAAAAAAAGATTATTGTCGATTTAAATAATTTTCAAACGCTAAAATCCCCACCCAACATGTTTCGCTAGATTTATCTGTAGCGTTAAACTCTTCACAAAGACCAGTCTCTTGTGAACTGTTAACGATTATCATCAATTCAACCAAAAAGAATAATTAAGTATAGAGACGCAATGAAGGTTTTTATTTTGGCCCTTTTGGGCTTCATCACCTATGTGGCAGCTGATGATAAAGTTGTCTGTTATTACAACAGTAAAGCATTCTATCGTGAAGGTAAGTCTGTTTAAGTAATTTGAGAAATTGTAGTGATTTCGAAATAAAAATCGAAAAATTTTATCATTTTTTGATAAGAGTTTTGCTAGAATTTTCTTAATATTTTTATGATATGTGGTTTTTTCTTTTAAAACGATCACCTTGACATCTTGAATGTTCCACCTGAGAGCCCGGCCCTGATCTAGAATAACCATAATAAATTATTATTAAAAAAAAAACAGATTTCCTTGAATTAATTCGTAAATAAATATTTATGATTGATATTCTTAGCAGAATTTTTACGTAACCGTCTCAAAGAGGCCAATGAAGTTATCATCACGTTATCAAATGATTTCTCTCTTGAAAATCTACCAAAATTCATAGAAATTTTAATATAAATCGAAATTTTCCTCTCTTGTTTGTTCTAAGGTCAAGGTAAATTCGATGCGCCCTTCATCGAACCAGCCCTACAATTCTGCACCCATCTAATTTACGGATATGCTGGTATCAGTGAAACGACCTATAAAATGGTGCCACTCAATGAACAATTTGATGTTACCAGAAATAATTATCGTCAAATTAGCGATTTGAAACGTCGTTTCCCCGGCTTAAGAGTCCTACTGTCAGTCGGTGGTGGTGAAGATGCTGGTGAAGACAATAATATCAAATATAGAACTCTTGTAAGTCCTTTATTTTGACTCAAAAAAAACGGTATTTTTATGGTAAATGTTTGTAGCTTGAATCGGTCGAGAATCGTTTATCGTTCGTTAATTCTGCACACAATCTAGTGAAAAGTTATGGATTTGATGGTTTGGATCTGGCTTGGGAATTCCCCGAAACGAAACCGAAGAAAATCCGTAATAAAGTCTGTAAGTTACTGAAATTTTCTGGCTTCTGATTTCAAACATTTCCTAAAATTGCACTTTTTCCAGCTTCATTCTTTGTTAATTTGAAACACAAAATCGTCGGTGAATCAGTGATCGATGAAAAAGCTGAAGAACACAAAGAACAATTCACAGCACTAACACGTGAATTACGAAATGCCTTCCGTCACGATGGACTTCTATTAACTCTATCAGTTCTACCCAATGTTAACAGTACAGTTTATTACGATCCACGTGCCTTATCCCCCAATTTAGATTTTATCAACTTGATGGCATTCGATTTCTACACGCCTGAACGCAATCCAAAAGAAGCCGATTATCCGGCACCTTTATACGAACTAATCGACCGTAAAGTCGATGAAAATGCCGACTATCAAGTCCGCTATTGGTAAGGCAATCTCTTCTTAAAAAACAAATCAGATTTGGATGAATTTATTGTTTTATTGAAGGCTCCAGAAGGGCGCACCCAACAATAAAGTAATTCTCGGTATTCCAACCTATGGTCGTGCTTGGAAAATGGATGGAGATTCATCAATCAGTGGTGTACCACCAATATCGATTGATGGTGCCGCTGAACCAGGAGCATACACAAAAGAAGCTGGTCTTTTGAGTTATCCAGAAGTTTGTGTTAAATTAGCCAATCCACAAAATCTACATCCATCTCAAGGGACGCATTTACGGAAAATGGGTGATCCATCGAAACGGAAAGGTAGGGATTTGAATGGTTAGTTGTGGTCCCCGATTTGGGCCGACACATTGTGCTCAAGGGACGATTTTTTACAGATTTCTGGAACAGTAACGAAATCACTAAACGATATGGTACGATTTCGGGAAACTTACTACCAATTCAATCAAAAATCAATAAAATTTATACGAAATTGTCCAATTTTGTTCCAGGTACTTTCGCATTCCGTCTCCCCGACAAGGATGGTAACAATGGTATTTGGGTGGGCTATGAAGACCCCGATACAGCTGGAAATAAGGCTGCTTATGCTAAAGCCAAAGGCTTAGGTGGTATATCGATAGTTGATTTAACTTTAGATGATTTCCGGGGACTTTGCACTGGTGACAAATACCCGATTTTAAGAGCGGCTAAATTCCGATTGTAAATTCATAAATAGATAAACCCTTTTTTTTCATGTTTTGTTAAATAAAAATTATGAGATATTTTAATAAATGATGACACAAATTACGAATAATTTACACAATAAACTCTTATTTACAAATCCAATTTTTTTTGACTTTTATTCTAATTAAATCAACCATAAATCATGACAAAGACCTTAAAATGGCACAAGGCAATACGGTCATCCTACTAGAACTGTAACTAATGAAAGGGCGAACTATTTCTCGATTATTCTACCAAAAAAAACTGAAAAACAACAAATGTGGGAAGGAGAAAAAGATTGGATGTCTAGAAATTAACACCGATCATATGACAAACACCAACCATTAGCATACAAGTCTTGTTTTGCCGATAAATACCACAAAATCTTTATAAAGAGTTGTGTATCTATTTGGAAACCAGACAGATACAAAATGATTTCATTGCAATCGTTCCTTCTACTGATAGTCCTTCTGGCTTATTGTCAAGCCGGAGGACAAGCTCCCAGAAAAGTTGTTTGTTACTACGACAGTAAATCACATTTTCGACAAGGTAAGTAATTACCATTTTCTCTATTTTTTTTTGTTTTGTTTTTCACACAAAATCGAAACTGTTAATTAAAATTTCTATCAGGTGTAACCTTCAGTTTTATGTTCCTAGTAATGATGGGACATTATTTGTATTCAATGGGTCTATTTTTTCTGGATTATGTCACCCATTTAAAAGATTTTCAATATAGTTTTCAAAGAAACTATATTATTATTGTTATTATTATTATATTGTTCTTGTTGTTATTATCAAAGGTTATCATTAGTCATCGTTATCATTACTAAATGACCTAATATAGCAAGCGATTTTCTGGAATTATACAATTATCATAATCTGCAACAATTTTATTAGATAATTGGCCGGTTTTTGTAATTTACAAGCAAAAAACAACTTTTTAAAAGTTCAAAACTTCTGATAATCCGTACACGTGTAATAGTTATTTATTTAGATTTATTATTGATTATTGTTGTTATTTTATTGATAGTAGAAGCAAAATTTGCGGTGTCCGATTTGGAAAAAGCTCTTGAATATTGTACGCATCTAATCTACGGCTATGCAGCTATCAATGAAGAATCGTCCAAATTGGTCCCATTAAATGAACACTTTGATGTTATTGAGAATAATTACGGTAAAGTTACCGATTTAAAACGTCGCTTCCCTAGAGTCAAATTCCTGTTATCAGTTGGTGGTAATGCTGATGTTAGTGGTGATGGTAATCTCAAATATCGTACAATGGTAATTGATTTAACAAAATCTCAACATACCGAAATAAAATAAAGTTTCTATTAATAGTTGGAATCATCCACTTCGAGATTGGCATTCGTTAATTCGGCCTATACAATAATAAAAGCTTACGGTTTTGATGGTATCGATTTAGCTTGGGAATTCCCCGAAACAAAACCGAAGAAAATCCGTTCAACGATCGGTTCATTTTGGCATAAATTGAAGAAAACTGTTGGTGCTACAACAGTTGTTGATGAAAATGCTGAACAACATCGTTCACAATTTACCAGTTTGGTACGCGAAATGAAGAATGCTTTAAAAGGCGAGAATTTAGTCCTTTCTCTAACAGTTCTACCTAACGTTAACAGCACAGGTAAATTCGATTAAGGAAAACCTCTAAAAAACGTTTCAATGAACATTTTTCAGTCTATTATGATCCTAGAGGACTAGCACCACATCTAGATTTCGTTAGTTTATTAGCACTAGATTTCTATACACCAACTAGAAATCCAAAAGAAGCCGACTATCCGGCACCATTATACGAACTAACCGATCGCCGGTCCGATGAAAACGTCCACGCTCAAGTCCAATATTGGTACACTTTATCAATTTTTTAACTAAAAACTTCTATTATTATTGATAATTTTAGGTTACTGAATGGATGTCCGGCCGACAAAATTGTCCTCGGCATCCCAACATACGGTCGTACTTGGACCATGGACGACGACTCCGATATTAATGGTATCCCACCATTACATATTGATGGACCTGGTGAAGCTGGTCCATTTATAAAAGATGCTGGTATTTTAAGTTATCCAGAGATTTGTTTAAAAGTTGGTCCACAATACAATTCACGATTACCACAACAACAACGATTTAAATTGATTGGAGATTCATCGAAACGTAAAGGAACATTTGCATTTCGACCAGTTGATGAAAATAAAAATGCTGGTATATGGATTGGTTTTGATGATGAACAAACAATTGGAAATAAAGCAAATTATGCAAGAGCCAAGAATTTAGGTGGAGTTGCTATTTATGATTTAACATTAGATGATTTTAAAGGACAATGTGGGGCTGAAAAATACGATGTTTTACGGGCTGCTATCAATGGTTTATAAAACAATTAATTAATTAACAAAAAAATTATAATTACTTTTAAATAAATGAAATTAACGATTCCTTCCACGATTATTATTATTTGGGAAAATCGATGATTTCGTATTTTTATTTCCCATCCGCCTTTTACCCTGAAATATAAACTTTAATGTAATGAAACGAAAACAACAACAACAAATTATTTCAACGTTACCTTGGCCTTGTACTGGTGTTTTAAATTTGTACCACTATTTACACTCCCCGCTCCCCCTTGAAATTGTCGGAAATCAACACCAGAATAATCATACGGCGTAAAATTAGACGATTCTGGTTGCTTATGTTTTTGTCCACCTTGATACTGTTCTTTATTAAATTTATTACGATTTCTCCTATTATTCGTATGAGTTTGGTTTCCAATAGAACCCTCCTGTTGTTGTTGCTGTTGTTGTATTTTTTGTTGATTCTTCCTTTTATTTAGATTCATCTTCATACGTTGATTCTTCTGTTGGTTTTGATTAATCTTTGTACGTTTACCAGATGGACCTTGTTCACCGAATTCTTCACGATTATTAAATTTACGTTTTCTTCGTGATTTATTTGATGGTCGGTACCTAGGTACAGGAGTATGTAGATCATCATCATCTTCCACTTCAACAATTTCTTCACAATATTCATCTGGATCAAAATCACGTTTACGTTTCCTAGTACCACCCATTTGTATTAAACTTGTTTGTTGATTTATTTGCATTGCTTTATTCATTTCCATATTTTCATTAAATTGTTTCGTTAATTTTATATAATAATCACGAATTGCACCGATACGTTCATTATCAGTACGATTATCTAATTGATTTTCACTAATTTCTTTATCTTTACTAACTTCTTCTTGTTGTGGTTGTTGTTGTTGTTTTTCCTGTTCTTCTTTCCGTTCAGCTTCAGCTTTATCCTCTTCAGCTTGTATAAATGGCCGGACAAGTAGATAACGTTGATAGGGACTTAAATACGATAAACCATGTACTTTCTTAAATCTTTCCCTATCAATTTCTTTATCGATATTATCACTTTTATTATTAAATACCGAATACATCGATTCAGACTTTTCAATTTTTAATTTTGAATTAACTGTTTGTTGATATTTCATTTTATACGATTGATTATTTAATAATGTTGGTAGATTATCAGAAATATCAGGATTCGGATTTAAATCATGTGGACAATGTAAAGGACTATCGATATTGATTTTAGAAGCTAATTTCGGTGCACCACGACTTAAAGAATCCTCTTTTAAGATTGGCTAAAATCAAATAATTCTACATAATAAAGAAAAACAATCAAGATTTAAAAATTATACCTTAACTAGAGGTTGTTCCCGTGCTTTCAATATAATTTTATGTAAATCCAACAAATTTGAACGAACCAGTGGAGGAATTGGATTACAACAAGCTAGAATGCCTTGCATTTCACGAGGGAGTTTTTCAGAGATTTGGAGCAACATATGATTTGGCAACACATATCTGCAAATAGTCAAAAATAAGTAAATCAACTTTTAATTATAAACAATAAACTTACGCCAAACTTTCGTCTTCTTCTCGAGCTGTATGGTCTCGCCAAGCATAAATCTCTTTTAATGCATACAATTGTCGATTATCGAACAATTTCTTCGATCTTCGATATAAATCTAGATGACTATCATCGGTTAAAATCGGTTTAAAGTAGCGTTTTTTACAAATTTCTGTACTACGTTCCAATACAATTTTTACTAATCTATCAGAATTATTCGCTTTATTTAATAATTCTTTTTTTAATTGTTTATAGATATAAATTAGATAATGTGTATCTTCACGTGCATAGTTTTTTAATTGATCGGGTAATGGTCGTATCCGCCAATCGGCTAATTGAAATTGTTTATTTGGTAAAATATTGCAAAATTTCTTCATTAAATACGATAATGATAGACCGGAATAATCTAAAATTTTTGCAGCTTGATGTGTATCAAACATATTAACAACATAAATTGATAAATCTCTTTGTAACCATTCAATATCACAATCAGCACCATGGAATATTTTTACAATATTTGTTTTAGTAAAGACTTCATTTAATATTGATAATTTATCACGTAATAATAATGTATCAATTAGATAATCATTTTCATTTGTTGATATTTGTAATAGACATGTTATACCCATAAATGAACGATATGAATGATGTTCTAAATCAACAGCAAATTCTTTACAATTCCTCAGTGTCTCAACTAATTCGTCTAATTGTTCCGGTTCAGTTATTTCAATTAATGGTGTTTCTTTTATTGGTTTTGGGAAATTACAAGGTTCTTCTAATAATTGTTCAGGAATTGGTGTGAAACGATCCAATTCCAGCTCATAAGGATGGCAAAATCTAAACAAAATCGATCAATAAACATATTAATTCAGGAAAAACACAAAACTTACTCTTGTCGATTCTCGTACTCTTCCAGAAATATTGCTAATGGTTTCAATGAATTCGGTTTTTCGGCAATACGAGGTTGCCAAGGAAATTGCCCACTATTCTCGATTTTATCCTTAAAGAATGTCTGAGGCCTTACAATATTCTTCCCTGTTATAAGTTTTATGCAATTATTTTCAGTTTGTTGTCTTGAAGTGCTCTGATTTGCAGTTGAATTAATGGTAAATGTTGCATTATCAATACGATTCCAAGATCCATTGATTGGTAATTGTGCACTAACTGTTTGCAAAACAACAGCTTGTGGTACAGTTTTTCGAATACCATTCATTTCATCAATATTTGTTGCAACTTTCTCCAATATCATATCATTAGCTTCAATCAATAATTCAGTTTTTTCATCCAATATTCGATTTTTTATATTACTATCGATATTATTGTTACGTATAATTGTATTCATTAAATTCAATACATGACCACCAGTGGTGTTCATAATTTTCGGGAATGATTCGAATGTATTATAAAAATTCCAATCACGATTACTTGGTAATGCATTTGAATGTCGTATAGCATCCGTAAGGATTTTATAGCCCTCCTGTAAAGTGGAAAAAGCATGTTTTTTTAGCAAACACAACATAACCTCAAATTTTTTCTTGAAATTATTATCACCTTTTTCAGATCATCCATTGTACGAAATCCTGGTAGAAATTCATTTTCTTCATTTTTACATTCTTTAGAAGGCACTTCTGAGTCTGTTTCAGTATTTTCTTGAGACATTTTAAAACTTTAAAATAACCTAAATTTTTCACTCCGGAAAATGACAACTGCGACCTTGACAGATACCAGCTCAACAGCAGGAGTGCGTTTTTTATTTACCCGAGCTGCTCGTATAGATCGGATCAAACACACAACATTCGGTAGTGATAATGGAATTTTAAAACGATTTTGTGTCAATGAAGTTTTTCGTGCTGCTGCCGTGCTGGAAGTATTGGTCAATGATTTTAGGTTATACAATAAAACACCAGATTCCGTCTGCCACTCTTGAAATTTTGCTCCACCTTCGCGGATATTCCAGTAGGTACACCACGGAGACCCGGTTACTGCAAAGTAAATTGTAAATACAGTTTTTGAGAGTTTCTATCTAGAGAAAGCTCAGAATATAGGGTTTAAATTTTCCAGTGATTCAGGCAGCGTCATCTTTTCACAACTTCGGAAATTAAACATTCTGTTGGTATACCTGGTACTGACAGCGCCATCTTTTCACATTTATAAGTAACAATTGTGTTGGCAATAATTTAGTAATTTAAAGTTTTGTTATTGGTAGTCTTGAAATGTCAGTTGTCAGTTGTGAAATTTATCAAAGATAACCTAAAAAGTGTTGCATAGAAGGAAAAATGTGTATATTATTCAATTAAACTAGATATTGTTATTAATATTTAACGGGACTAATGGTTTTCGTTTCAAAATATAGTCGAAAATGGTTCGAACAAGTAATTAAAAGTTATGTTTTTTCTTACAAGAAAATTCGACAGCAGTTATCAAAGAACAGTCAATCAGTGTTTTTGGCTGAAAACTTCTTCGTTCTTCGCTTTGAATTTTGTTTAAAATTATAAAGGTAAATATCAGTTCTAAAAAGTTGAATAGTTATTAGTTTTTATCTCTAAAATATCAGTTTTCTTAATTTGACATGATGTTTTAGATTAAGGAAATTAATGGTAATAGTAACGTTTGAAACACAAGCTTGGTTTTATGGGTTTTCAACGAAATATTTATTAAAAATTAACAAAAATGAATCATAATACATGTAAAAATCTTTTTACTACAAAAGATTCATACAACCATTTTTATTTCTGTGGAACTACTAGGGTTTCTGGAAACTCGGGTTTTTAGGACTCGGCGAGTACGAGTCTAAAATTTTAAAAACTCGCCG
>JAZBHA010000626.1:0-44131 GCA_037464855.1 Iselma pallidipennis
AAGAATAATAAATGTTGTTTTGTTTATTTAGATTATATAAATTTTTTTAATTGCAATTACAAATAACCAGATAATGCTAAACGTTATAATGACAATAATTCTAGGGCGCCATATAAATTCTTGCATAAGGGCGTCAAGCACCCTAGCGCCGGCCCTGCACTCTGATGTATAAAACTCATACCTAGACTACATAAATATTTAGAATTAAATAAGAGCTTTATTAAAGTTAATAAATATTATATTTATATTGTAATACTTATTTTATTTTATATACTTAAATAGACATATTTATACACATAGAGGATCTTTGATATACGAACGAGACAATAGAAAGCAAACGATAACGTTAAATTCTATTAGAAAAGGCGCGTAACGTAAAAGAAGCAATTTTCCTTCTTTTTCTAATAGAATTTAACGTTAACTAGTGTATACGGTATAACAGGTGGATGAAGTAGACACTTTTCTCTAGAACATTGTGTAGAACTCACAAAAACCATGAACCGTTCGTATGTCAGTCTTCCCAAATCTATACCTTGTCCATAAAGAGGCTATTTATCAATAAGGTTGCTTTTATTTTCTAAATACATAGTGTTTATAGTAACAATATTTTTCATTATTCTTCACGAATCTTTATTATTTGAACCCTTAATTTGAATGATTGAATGATATTACACAAGTTGTTAGAGTGCGCATAGACGAGGAGACTTTTTTCGCCCTCTAGATAAATAAAGAGGAAGCTATCTTTTTCTCTTTTTTTGAAAAAGAGTAAGAGGACTACTAGGACTATAAATTTAAATTCTGATGAAGCGAATCCTTACTCTTGTTACAAATACACTGGCCACTTCCGCTCAAAGTTCGTCTTAGTTTGGACCACTTATACCTAGCGACACTAGCAATCAATCTATACCTGTGTCTATATTAGCGATCCCGCGCACTACATCGGAACCGAATCGAAGCGGACCCGTCACGTCTCTTCTGAAAAAAGTGAAGATTTGGATAAAAACTCCCAGTAAACGTCACGGTCCCGTTCCGATTCGGTCCCGATGTAGAGCTGGTTTGAACGTCGATATGAACATGAACAAAAAAAACAACACTTCGAGCATATTTTTTTATTATTAGGACAGTAATAATTAAATATCATACATTGTAGTTATTTGACTACAAACTACAGCTTTGACTGATTGGTAGTTAATACAAAAAACAAGGAAACAAATAATAATAATAATAATAATAATAACGAAAAATGAGTGGATATTTATGGCACCTATGGTGAGATTATATCTTTTTTTTTTGGAAAAAAATTGAAAAAAATTATATTAATATAATTATAATTGGTAAACTCGATCGTTCGATACTTTGGTAATTTTACACATACAGGTAATTAATATCCTAATTATTAATTATTATATAGAAACAGACTGTTTGAACCGAAAGGCTTTTCTTTTTGGAAAAACGTCTTTAGATCAAACAGTTTGTCCATATATATCGTTTATTTTTATTTTCTTAATTATTAATTAAATATATACAGGCTTGAATAATATAACTGTCAGCATTAAATAAAATTTCGCTAATAATAAATACAAAAAGGTAGGAGCAATAACAATTATTATGTAAAAGGCCTCGACTGTTAATCTGTTTTTTTTTTGTTCGAATATTTTTTATTTCACTTTTCCCTACGAAATCTTTTAGGACTAAATAAAATTAATTAGAAAAAAAAATAATTGCCAAAATTTAAGACTAGGATACTTTATAAAAATCATTTTGTTATAAAGATTAACAAATAATATAAAATATACACCTATCGAAAAAACGAGAAATTGCTTGATTGAATCCTTCAAGTATTTCTCAAAAATACTTGGACCAGTCATGCCATTGTGCATCAAACAAAAAGAAGAAGAAAAAAGTATAATTTTCAATTATAACGAGCGATTAAAAAATAGGCACTGGACAACGAAACGTACTGCTTTGATAGATTCATCAATTAATCATCATAAAATCCAAGCCAATCAACATCGAACGTCTTGTTGCTCGGCGCCAAAATTAAATTACAATAATTTTAACCATATTATACTAAGATCCCTGTCACACGAGCAGAATACAATTCAATTTAATCAACTTCGCAGCATCAGCTGTTTGTTTAAGAAACACACACAACATACACATGACAATCTACGCCTTGAGCATGCGTTAATTGTAATTGTGAAACGCCCGTGTGACATGGTAGAGTTCACCAATCTTTCAATTTGTATTGACTTTGTCGCTAAATTGAATTGTATTCTGCTCGTGTGACAGGGATCTAATAAAAGATGTGCAATAAACTTCACAATTAAGTTAAATTTCCAATTATTTTCTCAATAAATGTTGCAGAAATTTAACTTTTGAGTTTTCAAAGATTGAAAAGATACGATGATAGAATTCAACAAACCATTAAAAACACAATAAAGATTCAACCATAAAAAGAAGAGATCTTTATAACAAAATGATTTAATAGTGATAAGTACGTAAGAAATTTTTTGGAGTATTACTAATTTAATATCTTTTACCATCTAAATAAAGCTAGAAATAAATATCACTTAGCTCACAACAACAGCAAAAAGCATTAACAATTCCTGGTATATAATACTTGTTTTTGTATTATTATTATTATTGTTTATAAACAACAGTAAATATTAGGATAATAATTTCGAAAATACACATTTTTTTGTTGTTGTTTTGTTCCGATACAATACTTACTAAATCACAAATCCAGTCTGTATATATATGTACGTATGTATACTATATAGATATTATATGCATTTACTTATAAAAAAATGTACAACTTAAAAAATGAATTTTATTTACAAATATGATACCAATCCCTAGAAATCAGCTGCAATTACTGCTGATCTTGGTACGAGACCTTTCTGTGTACCTCTAGAGCACAACAACCATTTACCATCAACTTCTAAGATGACTTTTAAACGTTCGCCTTCATTGTACGACAAATGACCACTCTCTGAAGGGACACGATGCGATAACGTCCGTACAACTCTGCAATTTAACAAAAAAACAAACAATCATCGATATATAGAGAACATTCAATCAATCATCAATACGTACTTGGGTAGGCTGGGTTTATTTAGGGATTTTCGACTCAATGAACTAGAAGCCGCCCGTCTAGGTGGTGTAATTTTAGAAGTTTTTGTATTTTGTGCCGCCGCTGACGATGTTGGTGATGGTTTATAGGGTAAACTACTAGGTCTTGGTACATGCCGTTGTACCTCATTGTTGCCATCCATTTGGTCAACCCGACTAGTTCTAAAATGCATTTTATTAATGTAAAATATACGGCGTAATTTGGTGCAAAGTCATTGTCGACGAAGACTCTTGTGACAGTTATCGGTATTCAACAAGCGAGGACAGTCTTCTCCCCACTCATGGCAGGTAGAGTATGGTTAACATGTGGGCGGAGCAAATCAAATCGACGAGGACGATGACTTTGCTGTGAATCGCACCGATTATTACCTTGTAACTGTTGTTTTCTTATTTGGTGGATTTTTATTATTATTTATACTGGTAATTGGTGGTTTCTTCAATATCGATTTATTAGTCGATTTACCAGTTGGTGATATTAATACCGGTATACCGGATGGTTTATGTGGTGATACAATTGGTCTGGGTATTTTCGATTTATTTGGTGTTTGTACTGTTGTTGATGATGATGATGATGTTGGTGATGTTTCTTGTCCAGTTAATATCTCCCATTTTTGTTGTAATTTTTTGAAACGACGACTATTCAATGGTTTCCCATCGGATAGATTTGAATCTAATGATTCTGGACCATTATCATTATTTAATGATGGTAGATTATCATTTGAACTTGTAATACGATCATTTTGATATTGTTGGATTGGATTATTTTCAAGACTATCTGTATACTCTTCATTATCATCTTTAACTAATTTATCATAAACTAGATATAGTTTGGAATTTAACGATATACCAGACCAACGTTTCTTAGCTGCAGTTGTTACATCACCTAATTTGAAACTTGGTTTTGTTTCAACACATGAACGTGGTCGTTCTTTATTCGTTCTTACATGATCAGATTCTATAATTTCATCGTTATTAAAGTGTTGTGGTTTATTATGATAAATTGGTGATGATGGGTGTTTATGTGTTGGACTGTGTAATTGTTGTTGTTGTTGATAAGAATCCATCCGTTTAAAACTCAAATGTAATTGTCTATATTCAAACAATAGATCCAATTGAAACGGTAATAAAGCTAATGGTTGTAATGCATCAATTAACGTATCTAATAATGTCCGTACATTAGCACTGGCACTAGTATGTGCCATCAATAATATCGAATCTTTATTATAATGTTTTTTAATAATACTTTCTCTTGTCCGTAAATAACTCATCCATGCATCTAATGATCGAACATTCAATAAACCGAATACAAATGCATTAAATTTGACTAGACCTTCTGTTAATATATCTTCACTATTTATTCTCATCACTAATTCATTTAATGCTTTCGTTAATGGACCTTGTTGGGCGGATGCTTCAACAACTTGCCATACGGAATTATTTATTGCACCGAAACTAGTTTCTAAATTTGGTTTTAAACCATCATTCAATATAGCATATAATGCTGGACATAATTTCGTTAATGCTAATTTTGCACAGAATGGATTATGATTTGAATCACCTAATGCTTGTAATTCTGTTTGATTTGTTGCTAATGAAAAATGATTGATGATTTGTTCGATTGCATCTGTTACGCTTTTGATTAATGCACGTTTTTCATCTAAATTATTACAATATGTTGTTGTTGTTGATGGTTGTGGTGGTGGTGCTAGCGGTTGGGTTGTTTTTGCTTTATGAAGCGGTGTTGTTTGTGGACTAGAATAACTCGGACTACCTTCACTCTCTTCACATATTGGCATATCGACCAATGTTTTCATCTGGAAATAGAAAAGTCGTTGAAATTACAACAAGAAGAAACATAGAAAAGCCCCTAAATCGTTTTAGTTTCCTAGGATTCTTAGTTTATTATTAATACTACAGTAGGACCCCGCTTAGAGCCGTCCCGTTTTGTTTTAGCACGCTTTTAATGTTAAAAGAAGCCCGTTTAGTGACGTTTCATGTTGAATCATCGCCGAGACCATCGGCGCTCCCACACTATCGTCTTCTCTAGCTGCGTTCGGGACGATTGTTCGGTGCTGGTACGGTGTTTAAGGGCTTTAGGTCATATGACGTAGGAGCGAATAGAATCAAGTGGAAACTGGCGAACGTGTTGGTGCTGATGGTGGTTCTGAATGACAAACCGCCCAATCATGACAAACCGGTCCGACATAGCCTCGATAGTGGCACGTTGTCTATCAGATGACAGCATAACAATGCGCATGCCCGCACCGTGTGCACCACCTCGCGAGGTGGAACGTACGGAGTTAGCACTATTCGCACTTTTTGGTACTGGTCGAACGCAACAGAGTTAACTCTCTTCGCCTCCAAAACAGTCCCCGAACACAATGCAGTGCACGGGAGCGACAAGGTTGTTTAGAGTTGTCCGAGCGAACGCAGCTTCTGTCTCATACCATATTTTAAAATGAGAACAAGATAATATTGTCGCCTGTTAATGCGTGGCGTGTCAATACGCACCACCAACGCTAGATTCTAGGCAGCGACCGCAGCGATCAACGGTAGGTTTTGTGTGCGCTGCCTCGGCGGTGTGTGAGACGGTGCGCCACCATGAAGGCAGCCTAACGCTCTAAATTCTTTATAGGCACGTATTCTGAATGTTAACCGCGATCTGTCTGTAATTTTGGCTCAAGAGAACGTGACCAAACAAACAGTTTTAAATAATGCAAAGACCTGAAAAATCATGAGCGACTTTAATTCGAGCCGGTATCTGACGTAATGCAAAAATATAACGAAAAAATGCAGGTGAAGCACCGGAAGAACAACCAGACGGGAAGAAAACCTCACAGGAAGAGAAAGCGTTAATTCCGACAATTAATCCGGACTATGAGTCTTTTGTTTTTTCAATTATTCCTACTTTCTCTAAAACCCATACAACCGGCATCAAAGTGAACAATTTAACGGATATTTTACTTATAATTATCGTTACTTACATGGTAATTTTTCTGATGTAGGAATGCAGAAACATTTGGTGAATTATTTGGTGCGATAAATTGCTGTTTATTCTCTAAACTTTTTGTTGATTGATTAATTCTATCGATAAAACCAATATTCTTCTTATCATCATTCTCTTGATTCATTTTTAATGATAGAAATTTACCAACATAGGATTTTAATTGCATTAAATTTTCTTCAGTCAATTCTTCACTATCTGATGTTGAGATACCACTAATTTTCAAAAATTCCTCCAACTGTATTAATTCATCATTACTAATATTTGATAGGAGATTTTTATATTGTGGTGATGTTATTGTTGTAGTTGTTGTTGTTCTTGTCAATGGTTGTTCATCTATGCTACTACTAGATGTTGTTGTACCAGCATCCACACCTTCATCCTCAGTTTCTGAAAAACGTTTATTTCTCGTTGGTAAATAATATGGTTCTTGTAACGATTTCCGTTTATAAATCCTGTCTTCTGTTAAATCTTCCTCACTAGTTTCATACAAACTGTATCGTTTGTATGGATCCTCCTTTTCGAAACCCCGTCGTAGGATACCTTTCGGTAATGGTGGTCTTGGTGGTAAATGGTCATTTTGTGGTTGTGGTTGTTGTAAACTAACGCAACGTACAGGCAATGGTGGTGCTGTCGTTATAGTTTTCTGTCGATCATTCATCAAAAGACTAGCTTCCGAACTGGTAACACTATCGTAACGATACACAAATAATGGATTTAAATTTGTTGTGGTTGTTGTGATTTGAGCTGGACTGTTCTGTGATGAATCGGTTAAAATTGTTGATGAACCTCTATAACCACTACTGGGTTGTGTTGTTGTACTAGAACTTGATGATGAATTTGTTGTTTGATTTAGAATTGTTGTATAATCACAACTTATTGGTCGTCGTCTATATTTTTGTTGTTGTTGTTGGATAAAAGAGGGTTTCTCACGTACAAAATTCGTTTTGATATGTTCGGAAATTTCAGGCACATCTGCTAAAATCTTTCGATATTCTTGTGGCAATAAGAAATTCAATGAATCCCAATCTTTAACATGACCAAAACCTTTTCGACGTAATGTTTCAATATCATTACAACTAAACGGTCGTTTTTTATGATTACCTGATGTTGTTTTTAGATTTGGTGCATCATGTGGCATTAATAGAATTTCAGCAAAATTTGCTTCTTTTTCATTGAGAAAATCGAGATTTGGTAAAACATAATTCGGATACAATACATAGACGGGTTTTTCCAATTTTTCACTTTCTTGTTTTAATTTATTTAGAAATGATGGTTCAATTATTTTATAATTTGGTTTATTGGTGGTTTTTAATGATTTATTGTTTGTATTTTTTAAATTGATTATTTCCGAAAATTGTGAAGTTTGTATACTTTTACTCATTGACTCTTCCCGTTGTTGTTGTTGTTGTTGTTGTTTATTGAAAATCTTTAATTTCTGTTCGGGTGTATTTGTTCTTCTATTATTATAGTCAATATCTGTATAACTATTATTATTATTCAAGTTGAATGTTGTTTTATTATCACCATTTTCAAAACTATTTGTTACGGAATTCATTTTTGATAGACTTTCAGATAGTTGTTCAACTGATTCACAACGTGGAGCATCCTCGTTTTCAGGTTCTTCCACAATTAAATCATATGTACGTCCACTACTTTCGTTCGTTTTCTGTTCTGTACTCATATCAATTCTTAATTGTTCCATATTTTTCGAGTCCACTGAATTACTATCATCTGATTGACTGACTGTACAATTTTCTGTTGACGAGAATTGATCCAGCGTTGTTGACATTACTAAAATTTGATAATGATAATAGGTAATAATGAATGATAATAAGGGACAATAATTAATAAAATTTATACCTTCAGTACTTAAACTTTTCTGTTTCATGAAAAGCTTAACTAAGCTGAAATTAGCTTGCTGTTGTTGTTGATGTTGTTGCTGTTGCTGTTGCTTATTTCCAACGTTTCCACTACTATTTCCATCAACTGATGTTGCCACATCAGAAATACTACCACTATTATTTTGTATTTGATGTTGAATATCGAAAACTTTAACTGGTTTTCGTTTAAGCATAGACAGATCGGTGTTCTGCAAAGAAAAATATAGCAACCATAGTATATTTTCGATGTAATCACAAAAATTCTCCTCACATTAATCATTATAGATATCGTCAAAGACTAAATTTTATAAGTAAAAAAAAAGGGCCGGTCTGGCTTACTTTGGCCCCGGAAGAATTTATAAGAAAAGAAGGTATCTCTCCAGCTGATAATCAGAAAAAGAACCTTAAAAGATTATTGGTGACCCTTCAAACGCTATTTGGCCCCCAAACGCTCATTGGCCTCGACAGAATTCTCCCCATATTCCCCGGTCCAGTCCGGCACTGTTTACATGGCTGTTACGTCCAATTAAAACTTTACGACATTGCATAATGCCCTTTGTTGTTACAAGTTTCTAATCAGTTGATCAAAAAAAGGGTATCATCGAAAGGGTAAGTTTTACAGCGCACAGTGGTTTTAATTTTTATTTTCAAATTGTTGTGTTTTTCTTGTTTGAATTGCAGTAAGTTTGGACAGCGTGGGATAAGGAGAGATGGCGTAATCCATGAAGCCTCGAGTACTAAGTCTTTCTCCTTTCTACTTCTCTCATATTTCCCAACGGCATTCAAACACCATCAGTAATAGAAAGTTAGAAGTTTGCAAAATTATAGAAAATAGGCAAATTTTTGGTTTTTGAGAGCAACGATACATTCGAAATAAGGTTCCATAATGTCCTTTGCTGTTACAAGTACCTATCTAATTAGTTGACCAAAAAAAATACTTTAAGAGATTATCGGCGGCCACTCAAACGCTATTTCCGGCGGTGTAAATCCCCCAACACCCCCTTGTCCAGTTCGGCACTGCTTATTTATTACTGTGAGCTTTTGAAAATATTGAGGGAGCTTGCTGACTTAAAACAATCTTATCTTTGTTTACAAAATTTGTTCCTTGATCGGTTATAACGAATTACTGGGTAAAACATACAAACTTACATGAAAGTTTCAACTTTCATTTGTTTAGAGCAATTGTTTTACGTTTATTACAAAGCGACTTCGCGGATATAACGAACGTGTCTTTCTAATTATACAGGGTGTCAATCGAAACTTAAATGTTGTTAGCTTCAATTTATATTACATTATAAAGAAAATCTATTCTAGTTCTGCGTATCTTTTATTACGAACCAATTTATTGAATTCGTTATAACCGAGTTTTACTTTCTATAATAATTAGATGGAACAGGCACTTACCGTATTGTTTTGACTTTTGATGTAGCTATTCAATAATAACGTTTTCAATTTTTGTTTATGTAAATTCGGCATACTTTGACTTTTCACTGAACACTCATTAAAACTGGTATTGATTGTATTTGAATCATTTGTTCCATTATTATTACTATTATTATTACCAGATGGATGTCGACGTAATTGATTCTCACTACAATTCCGTTTCTTCAATTTACTCCATGTAGTTAAACTACCCGAATCTGATTGTGTCATTGATGCATCAACAATTTTAATATTGTTTATAATATGTTTTTTCAAATCATTATTTGACCAACTGACATTATCACTACTACCACCCAAATTGTCATTTTTATCTACAAAATAAATGATAAGGATTTGTTTGATTATTTGTGGTATATTTTGAATATTACCAGTTTCATGGTAATCACTGTCTTCTGAATACATTGTTGTTGAACCTTCAAATGCAATCGTATAGTTATCTTTATTTGCTTGACATGTCAACATCATATCACAATCTAATGAATCAACACTAAAATTGGTACCGAGCATTGGTGGTACATCTTTAACCGGACTAAATAATAATTCCGATTTATATATTGACATTGATGTTGAATCATCACCCTGTGAACTACTATGTGGACTGATAGAACTATCAAAATCGAATTTTGCCATCATTGAACCGGACACACTAGCAAAACATTCCCCTTGGCGATTATTCTTCAAAAAAAAAATTGTTAACAAAAAAAATTAACAGAAATTGGTATAATTTACTTCTTGACTCAAATGATCAGAACATATCGGTGGTAAATTTGTTAAAAGTGCATGAATATCTTCTGTACGAAAACTTTCCATATCAGCTTCAGCTAGATTTGCATCCATATTCTTCGCTAATGTATCATAGTAGTTAATATCATTTGTATCATACGATTCCGGTAATGATAATATACTGGGGTGGTGATTGAGTCCACAACCATCACGATAACTGTTCAAATATTATCAATATTAAGTTATTCTACAATTTTTGTATTCAAAAATAATAATTTACCCATAATCGAGAAACCATTGATAATCTGAATTGTCTTGAATAAAATCAATATCTTGGGAAGACGTATTGCTGAGATAACTTGTTGAACCATGATGGTTGCTGTTACAATCCGAGTCGGGTGTTATTGCCAATCCTCTAACACCAAGACCTGCCACCTCGTTCATGGTTTTACCTGGAATACACAAAAAAAACGCCATTAGTAATTGCAATTATAATTGAACAAGGTTAAATTTTTTTCCCATTTAAATACAATGTAGGCTGGGAATGGTACAGAAAGGATGACTAGTATGTTAATTTGTTTGAAATTCTACTTACAATATTTTTATGCAATATAAATATTATCGAATTTTTCATACAATATTGTTGCTTATAAAAATGATGAGTGGTTTTTCAAATTGTAAATTTAGAAAATAAATTGGCGATTTTTCAAAACGCCACCAAAAAGTAAACTTTTCTATTTGCATCTAAAACAGTATCATATAACAGCGCAATTCGTTTATAAATTCAGTTTTGTTAATACGTCTGTTAATCTGTGAGTGTTAACTATAGAAATTTTCAAAAACTTGTTAATCCGAAATTTGTCTGGAATACATAATTCAATGTCTGAGTTGCAATTTATCAAATCAATTAGTGCCTATTTTAACCACTGTTTGTGATTGAAAATTCAAAATCTGGCAAATGCAAATTCTGATCAACGTACAGAGGGTGTCAGGGATTAAAGATAAAAAATGATCCATTGTGGGCTTTGTTGCTCAACAAATAAATATTAATTAACAAATTTGTGCACTGTTTATGAGTGGAAATCCTTAAACTTGTGATTTACAAGAAAAACGTGCAACAAGCAATTTTTAAGTACAATTTTTTGGAAGATTAATAAATTTTGTCGATGTCTGTATAGATGAATTGGTCATTTGGTTATAATCACTAATAAATGAGCTTTGAAAAAGCGGCAAACTGACCGCGAAACGTTGGTGAAATTTAATTTGATGTACACTTGTTAAGTGACTGATTAATTAATAAAAATAGTCCAAGATTACCCTGTGTTAGACAAATCTTTGTTACAATTTAAGTTACACTGGACGATATTCCACTACCTATAATTAATAAATTTTGCCTACAAACATGGTATCAATATTTTACGTAACGTGATCTACAAAATAGCATTCTAATTTTTGACATATACCTTAGATATATTGTTTGACTACTTTGACTTGGTCTCTTTGACTAAAGCAATAAAACAATTATAACGATAGAGTGATAATGCAAGAATTCGCATCTTTCAAGAGAGATCGTTTACTCACAGTAAACCCAATATCTGGACACCACGTAGCTAGGATAGGAAATTTAGTTTTCTTCTTTTTCTTCTTCTCTTCCCTTTTTCGCGTTGCAAAAAAAACTGATAATTGCATTTTCTAACTACCTGCTTCTAGTTGAGCTCCGGTCTTCGATACAGATATTAGGTTGATCTTCAATAAATTATCTCCCTTCTGCCTCATTACTCTATTTTTATGGTTGTTTTATTGCTTTAGTCAATAGAGCCAAGTTAGAATAGTTGGACTATAAATCTTGATTTGATGATTTGAACACTTTGGGTGGGACATCAGGTATATGTATAGTATACGTACTTATAATCCAGATAATTTTGAGATTTGTGAAAAATCCGAGACTGATGATTACAAGGAAACGAGGAAATGACAAGCAGACAGATAGCTCAAGGAATTTTGCTTACTATAAATTGTACATTTAAATAATACAAAATTACAAAGTTTACAATTTTTTTATTGTAATATGTATTATATGTAATCTTCAATCATGACCATGCATCTTAATGATATATATTTCCGGTAGTGGTCAAGTTTTACATATATGAATTTCAAGTTTATTTACATTGATATTTGATATCATGAATAGCTAATAAAAATCGGATTACTATTAGACAATGAAGCCAAACAATTATCAAAAAAAAAAACTCAATTTAGAAGATTGATGAGTAATCAGTGATTACAATAATTACCTCAATTATTCCCAAAATAATTTTTTTATAGGTAGTGTGACAAATTTTGGAGGAAGAAACAGAGCCGGACTGGAGTACTTTGACCCCGTCCTTTTCAAATCATTGTCCATATTTTTTGTGAAAATAAACAAATCTAAAACACTACCAATCCAGTCCGGCTCCGGAAGCAAAGAATCGATAAAGTTCCAATCTAAAAATTCGTAAAAACGTAGCTAATTTCAACAATACACTAAAAATTTATCTACATATGCGTGTATGTGTGTATTTAGTTGTGACACCCACTTGTTTAGGTCTTCCTGCCAACAGAAAAATGGTACAGAAGGCGTACCTACGTAGGTGAACCAGAATCAAAAGAACCTTGGCAATGTTAAATTTTATAAAGATCTTTCACAACATACAACAATTAAATGGCGCCAATATAACATTAAATATTATTAAAATGCCATACATACAGTCTTCCAGTAATAATTCACAACATACTTTTTTTGTTTTTCTCTGTTTGAATTTTAATAGTAGCACCGACCTCAAGAATATAAAAAGAGGAACATAAAGACAATTAAAATTAAATATTTTTTAATAGGAACATTGATAGTGATGTAATGCAAAAACGTCCAAAAATGATATCATTTCGTTGGCATTATTATTATTATTATTTTCTAATGACAATTGGTACGCATGTTTATTCTTTTATTATAAAAGTCTATGACTCATAGTTACAATCAGAACATGATAAATTCGGCTATACAACATCTATTTAGGCCATCAATTGTTGTCCATAATCCCAGTTTCGAAAAATTAAATATGAAATAACTATGTATTTAATAGTGCATCGATTACACAACACTTTTTATCCTTATCATTCTGTTACCAAACAACTGCATAATAACAGATTACTAAATTTAATAAATAACTAAAAAGTCTTATAGTCTCAACAAATTTGTTGATAACAAATGTTTCCCTACTAACTTTTCTAGAGTCTCTCTCTTTTTCTAGATAATAAGAAAGAAAGAAATAAACGGTTGGAGAAAAATATCCACGTGCCCTCGCATCCTCAAGGAACATTGTATATTGTAGTAATTCTCGACCAGGGTGCTGTAAATATTGGGAAAGGGTGCCGCGAGCAAGCTCTGTAATATAAATACAGATACGTGCCATACAATGCAATGTACCCTTAGTAAGGGCGCCTTCAAATTGACATACTTCGCCTAAAAAAGGTTGAGAACCACTGGCATATTGTAAGACAAATAACCATGTTGCTAACAACTTGACTAATTTTAGACCACCGGTGCATACTTATCTCTACATGTTTATAAAACAACAGGTTATCTATATTTATAAACAAAACATCTATAATTTGTTGTAATTCTATACAAAAATAAACACAGATTTTTCAACAGAATTTGAAATCGTCGAAGTAAGAAGTTAAATAAACTATACCACTGTGATAAGGCTACAATGAGGCGGGGGTACAACGAATGGGACATCCGATATATTTAGAAACATTTAAATCAGAGGTTTTTAACCTTTTTTAGACCAAGACACCCTAAGACGAGGTATGACAATTTGAAAGCACCCACTCTAAGGGTATCGTCCATTACATTGCGCGTGTATTTATCTTACAGAACTCGCCCGGGGCGCCCCTTTTTTATACTCACGACACACTTTTTTTGAGAATCACTGATTTAGATTTATTTTGGAAAATCGTTGGATTTTGAGTGAAATCAGAACTGATTAGATACAGAATTAAAACGGTTTTATGCTTTCTAAGAATTTATTGCAAGTGTCGTAACGAGTTTTTTTTGTTGGACGAGGTTTTTCTAAATTTTTTTTCTAAAACAAACAGAAACTTTTAATTGACAATAATATATTATAAAGTATTATAATTGAAGTTTCTGATAAATAACTAACTAACAGTGGTCGCGTGTATTATAAATTTTCTATTTTTCTGTAAAGCACGATTTTTTTCGTGACAATTATTAATAATCCAAGATATGGAAATTCGTCCGTAATTCTTATCGGAAATAACAAAATTTTTGGCCTGCTTATTAAAAATTTCAACATTTTTTCACCCTACAGGTCAATTATTGAATATTTATTTTGGTAATACAAAAAAAAAGCATTTTTTTGACTTGTAATATTATTCTCAATGACTCAACAACAGTGCATTTTAACAATAACGCAATAAATCCAACCTTGATATATCAATTAAACTCAATTAATACAAGGTTTGTAGCAAAGAAATTTCGATTGTTTATCAAATAATTATTTTAAAACAAAATTTTCGTCAAGTAATTCCAGATAAATAATGGTAATATAATAGAAACATTCGGCGAAAAAAAACTATGTCACTAGTTGCCGATTTAAATTCTTGTGGTATATTCGTATAATTAACTGACAACTTTCTATTTGTTAATTTCATTTATAACTCAATTAATAAATAAAAGAGAAGCTGTGTAATAAAAAATCATTACCGTTTTCCTTTTAATTAGACGAAAATCTCACATTTTCACTGGAATTATTTCTATGTTGTATTATCGATAACTTTTACCATAATGGAGATTTAAAAAAATCACAACAATAACAACAATAATACTATACTTTTACATATTTGTTGTTCACTCTAATAATAATAAAGAAATATACTGGCGCGACAACGAAAAATGTTACACTCCTTCTCCACGAAAACTACCAAACGATTACTCAGACCACTCAGACTTATAAAATCATACAACGAACACGAAATGTGTTCCATATGTGACGACGGGCTTAGATGTGTTTAGAAATATAATAATATCAGGTATATGATGGTATATCATCGTGGTAGCAAATGTGAAATCAGGAGGGGAATTTTGAATAGGGAAGATCGAAGTGTGTGTATGTGTGCACACAGTTTTGCAGTCCATATGGGGTGTGACTGCTACTGGGGAGACTGAATAAAATTCCACTTTAAAAACTGTAAACATAAAACTTTTATACAAATATCGAGAAATTATCGAAGTCGTTAGATAATCGAATTGTTTTATTATTATAAATAGTGTTGTATATTTAAATAATTCTTTAGAACGCTATGCAACCAACAATAGACAATTTATACCCAACGTCCCACCGAACCTTCAATTTTTGAATTAGTTTATCCTAAAAATTTCTTAAAATTTAATTATTTCATAAACTATAGTACCGGCTAATCAAAAACAGAATTTGCTAGGATTCCCTTTTATCGAAACATAAGGCGGTAAGGGTAGAAAACTCAAAATTCTCCGCAAAAAAATATTTTAACTGTTGTTGTTATTTCCATAAAAATAAAATAAAAAAAACCGTACGTAACTTATTAGAGCTTATGCCGAATTATCGAGGTTCTACTCTATTTGAAAAATTGAAAGCGAAAAACCAAGAAAATTTTCTATATTTTGCTTCAAACAATTATTATAAAGCTCATGATTTAAATCTTCTGCGAAAGTGATAAATTAATAAATCCACTAAACAGAAAATTGTAAAGAAGCGATATTAATAGAGGGCTGTAACTAGTAGGGGTAACGTTTGGAAGTTTGGGGGTGGTTAAAACTTCCCAACCTTAGCACTTCTAACAACCAGAACAAAAAATGAACAGAGGACGTACGCTAACCCTAAATAACCGCAAATAATGGACAAAAATCCTCGTGGGGTAGCTCAAAAGTGTGTCACGGGTAGCTCAACTACCCTTCTAGCTACGGCCCTGTAATAGCAATAATGAAATATTCACAGTTCTGATCCTTTCTTTCACAAAACTAATCCGATTTTGTATTCCTAACAATTTTTTCCTAATCTGTTAGGGTGTTAATGCTGGGAGTTGTTTAATGCTTCCAATTTGACTTGGCCCTAGAGATAGTTTATTGATGACATGATATCCAATATCTGGACCACAGGTAGCTCGAGAATAAGATTCTGGAATGTCTTTCTTTTCTGTTCCTCTCTACCTTTTGTCTTCTGCCCAGATACAGGCTTTACCATCAATACTATCTAATTCTGGTCTCATTACTTCATTATGGTGGTTAATTTATTGTTTTAGTTAGAGGTGCCAAGTCAAGTTAGAAGCCCTATATCTAAATAATGCTTATATTCTAAAATAAAGGTCAAGTATTCAGTTGAAAAAGCATCTGGAATTACGTTACTTGTATTAAACAATGGCTGTACGTATTTTTATCCTCAAAAAGACAGTTAGCTTCAATTCAACACAATTCCTTTAATCAATTTTAATTGAATATAAGAACAAGAAGAATGTAGGCGGTAATTGTGAATGATTCCTTTATTATACCAGCATATCAGTAATAAATTCTTAAATTATCTCTCACCACCATTATGTACTGTTCTTGTATAGGGTTGTCAGAAAATAAATTGAAATTCTCAACAGTTGTTTTTTTTTTAGAGATTTGATAAATTAATCTCGAGAAAATGTCATCATATGTTTACCTCGTTTTCTAATATATCTTCGACGTCGTTTTCCACTGGAACGGGCGTCACCCACTACCGGTTTCCCCGTGGAAAATTCTACAATTTTCATCATGCAGCACAATAACAGCACAAGCATGTCTAAAATTGTATTGAATCGTCACTAGGGCATTTCTGCCCTTTGTCTGTTTTTTACAAAAATCAATAAATAAATGAACAAAAACACACACAAGAAACACTAATAGACACTATAACTACACTTTTATTTATTAGATATTTTCTTTATCAGTTTATTAAATGATTCAAATGATTGTCTCTCGCTATGCAGTTTAAGCAGGATGTGACGTCCTAGATTACTGTGTGGTTAACAAATGATATCTATACGTTATTTAGAACTAAATTACTGAAAAGAAAAATATATAAACTTGTGGTAATAATTTGTGGAAATAGAAAACAGTAATTCTATAAAAATTTTCCAGTAGGTTAATATTTTGTGTTACACATCTATTAAAACAGACTAACATATGGTTATTCTATTTCAACAGATGTAATGATTTTGGTATGGAGTCATGGAGGATTTTTTATTACATCTCCAGAAAACATTTTTCAGGCTGTAAATTCAATTTTTTGTATAGATCTTGGAAATTACAGAAAAATGGATTTTTTCGGGGACTAATTGGAAAAAGGCGGGAAAAGATCCTCGAATAGATTTTGATTTATCAAGCATCGATTACTGTCTTTTGCAGTAAATTTTTGAAAACCCAGTTGAAATTATGTTTATTTATAGCGAAGACAAAACATTTCTAATTAAATTAAAACATAAAAACCAAAATTTGGAAACACGCGAACCACAATTCTTATAATAAGTAAAAAATTATTATTTTTGAATTTTTTTATAAAAATTCAACTATTTTTCTAAATTTTTTGTGGTGTTCTTCTATTTCGACATTTATTTGGGTAAATTTTGAATTAAATCAAAAACAAAATGGCCGAAAACGACGCTTATAATCACACCACTATTATTTCTACCTAAATTGTTTAATAAACCAAAATTTCTCTCTTTGTTATCAAATATTTTGACACTATTTTGGTTCTAATTCAAGAATAGAAAAACATTAACACGATTTTAATCACTCTTTTTGTTTTTCACTTTATTATCATCACAAATATACAACATGACGCTTTAAAACACAAGTAAGCTGTACAACTAAACTGTTTTAAAATTAAAAGAAGAGCATTATGCACACGTCACTACTACCGTTTCAGTACGAATAATCAAAGACAGATGTTGAATGTTATAAATAAAATACACCAATTAGAAACTATATAATGTTAAAGAAGACTAAAAATCGTTGAAATTATAGTTGAGTGTTCTCACTTGTTCTTATCATAAAAAAGAAATATCGTATATATTAAGATAGAATCTGTGTTGTTGGTATTTTCAAAGCGGGAGAGTTTTATTTTCAGTTTCAGTTTCAGTTGTACACAACACAACCTGGCTGCGATCTGTTTTTGAGTTTATTTTCGGATCATAACACCAAACAAGATGGCAACCCAAACAACAACAGGCCAGAAAAAAAACAAAAAGACCTTTTGGATTTACGACTGAAAGCGTTTGGAAAAACCTAAAGGGAACATGAGTTTTGCACTTGCTTTTGATCAATTTTGCCCAAATTTGCACTTCAGTGGAATTCGTAATAATCACCGCTTTAAGGACCTAGCGGTGTCGATCATGCCGGAGTATCGTGGTCCTACTGTTTTTTGTCAAAACGGAAACTAGTTTTTGAAATCTGAATAATACGGAATGTAATCCAATGAGTTTCACTAAAGGTTGGTTAAAACAGATGCTGGGCATAAGGGTGCTTGATATCAAGGGGCCCCAATGGTAAGGGCACCTCAGACGGAAAGGTAGTCCAACAAAGGAATATTAAATTAACATGCCGTTACATGAGGGCGCCAACCACCCTATCGTCGGCCCTGTACAGAAATAAAACCATTTATAGGGTGCACCAAAAGAACCGACAAAATCTGGTTGCTATATCAGTAAGTATTGTTTTCTAGTTCCTGAAAACAAAAGTCTTTGATGTTGTATCCAGTTTGTTGCTATAACCGACGTCGTTATAAGTGATGTGTGCTTTCAAGTCAAGTTTTTTGTTTTTATAAATTTCCCTTTGATTAGTCCTATCATTGGTTAAGTAAGACCACTTAAACAATGGCCCTCCCTAGTAACTTAAGTAACTTTTCAAATTCTCCCCCTATTTTTAAATTTTTCCCGAAGCTTCCTTTAAAAAACGACGGTATTTATAGTTTTTTCTCTTTTAATTTCCCGATAATTAATGAACTGTACTGTAAACTTATTAGAGGTTGCTCAAGAGATAACTTTATGAATTCATTTTTCATCCTACAGTCATTATAGAATGAAGTCTTCAACGGATAGTTATTCTTAGATCAACTGGAATAAACTGGAATGCTAAAATTAATCCTTTCTTTATACTTTTCTGGTTTTTTTTACTGGCGATACTTCTACCAAAACCAACTAAGTTATAACATTTTTTTTCTTCAAAAATTTGACTTACCTATAATTGTAGGTCCTTTACAATTATCTGTCATTTTTGTCCTGAAAATAAATCAATCAGTTATATATGAAATCGTTTTTGTTACAAAAAATAATTACCTGTTGCCTATTTAACCACAATCAATGTGTACAAACATGATTATTCAACAAAACATTTAACGAAAATCGAGATTTATCATCATTTTTGTTTGAACAAAGACACGAAAATATGGACGATAGAAAATCACTAAGAGAAACAAGAAAAATTGAATTCAATTCCAATAAATCACTGTAATTTGACGTAAATCGTTAGTTCTTTTTTAGTTTCAGGTACAGGTTTTCAGGTACACACGCACATATATGTTTATAACAATCAATATTTGATAACTGCGATTCGGATTACTGGATTACTTCAACTAGAACATTCACTGAGCAGGAAAGGATTCACATAGATTACCCGAGTTATCCAGCAAGGTAATATTTGGAATCACTGTATAAAACCTTAATTTAGTGTAGAAATTTTAGAATAAAACGGGCGGGGTTGATTTTAATAAAATTCTAATGCAATCTATTATATACACACACACACACGAGGAATTTTGTGATTCTAGCGCCCCCTTGTGCAATCCTGTCCTTTAATAAAGCTTTTTGCGTTTGTGTATACCGTATTGATTTTATTTCCACCCCTACGTCAACTTCTACCCCCACATACACATACACACAACTCTATAATAAATAGAGTTGTTGTTGGTGTTTGTAGAAGCATTGGTATTTGCGTGGAAGTTGAACACTTGTTACGGGAAATTTAAATTTTTTTTGGCTTCAATTTGATAACGGACGGTGTATTTGATAAGAATCAGATCGATATTATGAACAACGGCTCGTAGGGATAAAGACGTCAATTTTTGTTGGTATTTGCGCATAAAAAATCAGGAAACATGGTCAGTTTAAAGAGTCACCATAAGATTTACTGCTCTTGCGGCCTAGAATCGGTATTAGTATCCAAAGCTCGGGTCGAATAGGTGTCATGCAAGCCAACATAAAATTTAACGCGGTCATAACTAATCGCGAGTTTAGACCACGTTACGACGCAAGAAGCTTGCTCTACATTATGCGCATCCATTCTTCTCTGTCTAACAAAATTTAGCGTTAATGGTCGCTTTACGGTCTCCGCACACCACGTCGGGAACGTCTGTCGCGTCCAAAATTGAAAGCATTGGTTCTTATGGCAAGCTCGAATCGAGACAAGTTGGACCCCAACTTGGCTCAATTCGAGACTCCCATAAGAACCAATGACTTTAATTTTGGACGTGACGGACGTCTCCGACATGGTGTGCGGAGGCCGTTAGCGTATCTATGATAAATTAATTTTGAAAGGATAATTGTTAAAATGAGATTCTCTTAACTTTTTGATAAAAGTTTTATTATCACTGTGCTAAATAATAGAACATTTATAAAAGAGGTACTAAGATTCAGTCGAATTTTCAGTAATCCAATTCTCAACAGCCGTCCGATATTTTGATAACCATTTAACATTATTTTGAACATTTTCCAAGGCACGTTTCCTATTAGCAGCTCCAGCTCCTGCTTCTGGATATTTCGTGAAGAATGCATTCATCTATAGTCGGGCAAAAATTTCAATAAAATCATTAAGTAATTGACATTTTTTATTGAAAAATACCTCATCAAGTTTAATATTTGTAGAAAATCGGTGCGTTATAGCCGGTATCAATGAACCTAAATAACGATCATTTAAAGTGAATCTATCAACTAATTCCAACCAATGTTCACGAACATAATCCCACACAATAGGTCTACCAATTGGATTCGATGATATGTATTGCAATAATGTGAAATAATCTTGACCACGTACATACGTTTCATTTTTGGCTAATTCGATCAATCTACGGTTTATTAAATTTTTAATTAGCCAAAAAAAACAACAATTTTTCTTTATTATAAATACCTTGTTAGAAGACTAGGATTTTGAACATACGCCAAACCATTCATTAATTTCAATTTTTCACTTGCATCACTCTCATTAACGAATAGATCAAACAATTTCGACCAAGTCTCTTCACTGGCATCATACATCCCATATTTATATACAAGTCCTCTTAAATCTTGATCTACTGATACTGAATTTGTGATAAAATCATTAAATATTTTTTTAGCTTTATTAAGAGCATCTTGATAATTAATTGTACACGCTAAGGTCAAAACGGTAACACGTGCCAATCTGAAATAAGTCAAATTAATCCGTCCATTATAAAAGCAATTCTAAAAAAAAATTATTTACTTCTGTAAATGTTTATCATCTGAAGTCGTCGTCCAGGATAATTTGTCGTAAGCTGGCTTCAAAATACTAACAACATATGCCTGCAACAAATTTTTAATTATTTACTTTGATTAGTGCACAGAACGTATGTCTATTAGTAATCTATCTTCTAGAGGCGATTCCGCACATTACAGAGGGACCGGATCGAACGGACAAGTGACTCATGCGCAACGTTTCAGACAAGTATTTCGCCTGTTGGCTCCCACAGAACCAATGCTTCCAAATTTCTGTTCGGTCCCGCTCTAATGCGCCGAGTCGCTAAGTCATACGTCCATTTTTGGATAGAATACCTTAAATTCAGAATCATATTGTGAATTTTCTAAATATTGTATAATTGTTTGTAATTTCGATGATGCAACACTCCATGGTACATACTCCGTTTCATTTATCAAATATTTAGTTAAATCTAATGGTATTTTATAATTTAAATCACCAGATTCAGCAATACTGAATGTTTCTTCTAATAAATGGGCACGATCTGATATTGATAATGTATCAATAATTTGTATCAATTGATTCCATTGATCTTCTGGATAATTTAAACGATAATAACCGATTTGTCCTGGATTGAATTTCATCCATGTCGCACCATTGGGTCTATCGATAGTTACTAGAATTTTATCAAATAATTGTTATTGAAATAATATTATCTTTTGTACCGTGGAATTCTAAAGAAACTCTTCGTCTTCGTCATCTTCGCTTGATGCCTTTTTCGATGGTGGACGTCCGTACGAACTTGGCAATTCTAATGGACGTCTATACGGACGTGCTGGCTCCGCGCACAAGACTCTATGCTTATCTATTATTGGCTGAGTTTGTCAACTATAAATGGGTGGGGAGAAGGCTTGCTCAAAAGAATTGTCAAAAAAGTCATTACCACGATGACGAAGACGTTCTTTAGAATTCCACGGATTATCGACTACTTACAACTATCCATTTGGTGATTAAACCAGAAAATTTCTGATTTCATGCCACTGAGATCTGTGATAAAAGTTACAGGAACTGTCCATTTATACCTATTAAGGTTTCATTCTAAGTATTATTATTTTTATATAAGAAAAATACAATTTTACCCTAACGGTGATGGATTACCATCAGATGCTGTATCTGGATCAGTTAAGAATCTCTTTTGTGTTAAAATATATTTATCACCATCTATACTAACAGTTAATATTGGATAACCCATTTGTATTGTAAATGTATCCATGAATTGGGTTATATTTATTTGATTATTATTGATAACATTTTGTATTTCATCCCATAGATTTTGCGTTACAGCATTACCATATAGATGGGCATTTAAATAATTTGCTACACCACGACGGAAATTCTCTTCACCAACAACATCTTCCAGCATTCGCAGAACCGAAGCACCCTAAAATACAACAACATCAAGAATTTCTATCGATTTGGAGTATAGTCTAGCTATTTTGACTTGGTCGTTTTGACTAAAGCAATAAAACAAATATAACAATAGAATAATGGGACAAGAATAAGTATCTGCCAAGTTTATTGATAGCAGTTAATATAACGTAGTTTAATGGATGTTTTAGTCAAAGGGGCAAAGTCAAACTAGGTAGACTATACTTTATAGAGCTATTATCAAAACGACAGGTTATTCTAATGATTTAATCGAGCAAATATTCAAATTTTTAATTATAAGAGCCCTTTACTTAATTAAAAGGCATTTACTTAATTAAAATGTTACGGTTAACGATACGAGCGAAAGGCGTTTTTAGCATATTACGTAACATATGAGTTATTACTTACTTTATTATAAGAGATCGAATCGAACACTTCAGTGATTTGATCAGGCGTTGTCACTGTCTGTATTATAGGGTGTGAACCTTGAGTTGCATCTAATGTTAGAATTGAATGTAACTCACTGGTCAAAAATTGATCCAACTATAACAAAAAAAAAAAATGTAAAATTTGTAGAATAATACACAAAAAATCGATTTTTGTACCATTCCCCAATCGGGTTCTGCGGCTTGTACACCTTTATATTCAATATAAGTAGCAAAACCTTCATTTAACCATAAATTATCCCACCAATCCATCGTTACTAAATTACCGAACCAACTGTGTGCTAATTCATGTGCTACAACAGTAGCAACACGTTGTTTATTCGATGATGAATGTGTCGTGTTTGTATATAAAAGTGCTGTTTCTCTAAATGTTACTAGTCCCCAATGTTCCATAGCACCTGACACGAAATCAGGAATTGCCACAAGATCTGTTTAATTAACATTAAAACAAAACAAAGGCATTATATATATTTCAGGAGAGATATTTCAGACAAAACCTACCTAATTTTGGTAACGGATACGGTATATTGAAGTAATTGATATAATATTCTATTGCAGCTTTACCAATACTGCCGGCATATGTGGTTTTATCTAATTGTCCAGGACTGGCATATACACGAAACGGTATATCTGTACCTTGATTATTAAAACTAGTTTCTGTATAAACAAAATCTGATACAATAAAACAGGATAGATATGTTGACATTGGTACAGTTGTATTAAAATGTACCATAATTCCATTATCTGTTGGTTCTTCATTCTACGACACAGAATATAATTAAATTAGAATTAGAAAGATTGATTGTAATTAGCATACAATTTGTGGATAATTTGATAAAGCAATATAATTCGGATCATTCGGTTTTAATAGATGAACTGTATATTTGGCTTTTAAATTGGGCTCATCAAAACATGGATATGCTTGTCGTGCATAAGTTGGTTCGAATTTTGATGTTGCAATGTATCTGCAAAAAGAAATAAAATCTTACTACTTAACTACTAAATACATGTTTGAGTTTCATTGGTGCAATGCGACAAATTGAACCCGATTCAAAATTTAAACCGCTCTTAACTAACACTGACTTTGAACCAGCCTGGTGAAATTGGCTATTAATGTGTACAAATAAAGTTAATTTCCTTGAGATCTGGATAGGTAATTTTTTGCACAGCCCTGTGGTCATTTTATTTGTCTTTCTGTCATGATACAGAATTACATCGTGACTCGATTTTCACTTATTAATCGCAATATTATTAATAAAACAACCATGAAAAATCCAAAACTGATAAAAACATAAAATGGAAAGTGAAACTGAATTGTATAAAATTTCCTGTAAGTTAACTATAATAGATTTGAATCGGTTTTCGTATTTTATAATAATCTGTAAAAAATCATTTTGATTTTTAAGAATATCAACTTTCATAAATTGTTATACCAATTTACGGTAAATCAACGATTTTTTCCAATAAAATTTATTTCACTTTCTCTATATCATTAATAATATTTCCTTAATCATAAATTCCTGAATGGTTGCAATATAGCGAAAAAGTATTCGACAATTCAGATTAAAATCCGAATAATCGATGGTGGAGACATAAAAATTGCGACAAATCACGTTTCGTTCAATTTTCTGAAAACTTGGGTTCAAAAGTTTGGCATTTCTATGAACAGATTTTAATCAATGGTGGTGATCGATAAACTGCAGTCCGAATGCAATTCAAATGATTTGCGAATCACTGTCTCGGTAGACTTCACTGAAAAATAGTTTCAGTTAATTTTTACGAACCTTATGGCTTCCCACAAATAATCTTATTGTTAGAAGCGAAACACTACATTATTTGTAGGAAGTCATAAGGTTCGTAAGAATTAATAGACATGATTTTCCAGTGAAATCTATTGAGACAAACGCAAATCATCTGAATTGCTTCTAAACGGGTAAAGTTGACACATTCAATTTACTGCAAAAGAAACTTGCACAGAAACTTTTTTGTAACTTTTTTTAGTGACAGCATAACGTGTTCTTTAATCAGCCAAAGAATAAGATTATTGAAAAACAAACTGTTGCAATTTTTGAACAATTAATAGTGTAGTGTAGTGAGTTGGAATCGAACCAACATCCTTTCGGTATCGCGCCGAATGCTCTGACCAACTGAGCTACCAAGACCATACACACTGTCTCGGATGATCTCTGTTATTTACAATCTAGAGGTTGTTTTAGTTGAAACTATTAACTTAGATTAGTGTCAAATTATTAATGAATTTTTAATGAACAAATGTCCCTGGCGAGGGAATTGATTAATATCAAAAATTATTCACAACGATGTATTTAAATATCAATTATTTAACCGATGAAGCCATTTCACCGTTGAAAATCACCGAAAAAGTGCTCTCTAGCCGTGAGTTG
Source organism: Iselma pallidipennis (assembly GCA_037464855.1). Lineage (NCBI taxonomy): Eukaryota > Metazoa > Arthropoda > Insecta > Coleoptera > Meloidae > Iselma > Iselma pallidipennis. The sequence continues at coordinate 26,010 of JAZBHA010000626.1, forward strand.
GAATCGAACCAACATCCTTTCGGTATCGCGCCGAATGCTCTGACCAACTAAGCTACCAAAGCCAAACGGTGAAATGGCTTCATCGGTTTAATAATTCATATTTAAATACGCCGTTGTGAATAATTCTATATATTATTTAATAGTGTGTCTAAGGACTTTTGCACAATACTGTACATTGATTTCTCTTCATTTTCTCAGAAAAAAATTGTGTTTCCTTTAGGCTTGTATATAAAAATGTATAAATGTATAATGTAGCTAATTTGACTTGGCCCTTCCGACTAAAGCTATGAAACAACTACAGTGGGATTCATCCTCTAAAGTCAAATTAGTTCATGGTTGGATCCAACAAAAGACTACGATTTCTTCAACCATTACAATAGAGAATTATAATTTACAACCCTAAACAGATGCAAGAAAAAGGAGGAGATCCTGATTATGGTTTTAAATTACAATTCTCTATTGTAATGGTTAAAGAAATCATAACCTTTTGTTGGATCTTACCATAAACCAATTTGACTTTAAAGGTCAATATTCCTTAGAAGATGAATCTCACTATACAACCGGTCTTCTATCCAAACGTGGAGTTTAACTCTATTGTTATGGTTATTTTATTGCTTTAGTTAGAGGGATCAAGTCAAGGTAGCTAGACTTCAAATCATCAAATATTCTGATCGTCTATCAATGCTCGACGCTCTTCTTTCTAGAAGTGCATAATTGAATATTTAAACTATTCTCTGTAGGAAGCATCAACCCACAGTCTTACCAATCCTCATATAGAAAGTTTCTTAAAATAGCTCTAAACTCAGAAATTCTTTCCAAATCTATGCATCTTTTCAGGAACACAATTCCACAATTTTATAATTTTTCGACATATATTTGCATCTTAATCGTAGATTTGTAGTTCGTTTCCGTAGAAAGTGTTCTACTTGTTTCTTTTCCACCTCATATCACACTCTGACAGGGCCCCCTAGGTATTAACTAATTAAAAAATTGTTCTCAAATAATAACATTTGAAAAGACGAACCAAAAAAAAAAACAATTAGAAGGAACAAGGCTTATTCAATTTACTTTTATTTTACAAACGAATGAATGACTGTCATAATAATAGAGGAAACCTTCATGCCTAAATGACCACATCCTTTAAAATAATAAATAAAAATAATTACCTTGTTCTATTCGCACTATGATTAATATATTGACTTCGATAAAATCCAACAATTTTATTCAACATATTACCACTATAATTTAAATATAAATAATAAACACCAATATTTAAATTTTCTTTTAATAAAATAACAAGAATTTCATCCTTATAATTTTCCTGTACATGTTGAATTTCGAATAGTTTTGTATGATTCTTTTCCGATAATAATTCAATATTACTAATATTTAAATTTTTTGTATTCAATATTATTTCTCTTTTAATTTTCGTTATATTCAATGTTATATTAATAGCACCCGAAAAAATACCATTAGTTAAATTTGGTTTTAATGTAATATCGTAATTAATTGGTATTATATCATTTGGTAATCGATTTATATTTGATTTTTTTAATTGAATCAATCTTGTATGTGATAATGATGATTTTATTGTTGAATTATTATTAACAAGATGTTTACCGATTAGTACAAGTGCAGCTAATAAACAAACACAAATAATTGTAAGAAATAAACAACAACTACACAATACACCTATAGTTCGTTTTAATTTACGCAAAGATCGTTCATTATGATGATGATTAGTAGTATCATTAGGACGTGAATTTACCATTTTTTTTTCGAAAAACACTCTCTTATCTATCACAGACAAAACATTATTGAATAAAATATAATCGTCGACAACTTTAAACTTTTCACTTTTACATTTACATAGTCGATTGATTTAGTATAAGGAAGGGAGAATAATGTTGGTCAACTACGTTACTGGCCAGTTAAATGAACAATAGTTACAACAACAACAACAGGCTTACTCACGGATTAATTCCTCTGGACGAAATTAGAGGTGTTGTCTGCACGTATGTATATACACGGTGTCCCATCTAAAAGTGCCCTTTATGTTATGAAATACCTTAAGCTCGTTTCATAATTGTGTATCAATTTCCAATGATTGCAGACAGGGCCGGCTCGAAGCACTACGCCTACTAAGCAGTTGCTTAGGGGCGACAAATCGATTACTATACAATTTAATTTTACAAAGTATGGGTGCCCACCCATGTATAATTTTAGTAAAATGACTATATCAGTAGATATTTCAAAAGGTGATCTCTTGAGAGTGTCTGCGTAAAAGCGCCGATTTACTCACAGCCGGTCCTGTTCGTACGTCAAGTCAAGCTAGTAAATAGCAATGACATAATTTCGAAATCAATATAATTAATTGTTGGTGTAATGAACGGATATTGGTATTGCCTAAATCATTAAAAAACCAAAATCTGATAAGACTCTTGAAGGAAGTTTCTAACAATAAGTTGTATTTCTTTCAATTGAACCTAAATTGGGCACTTTGGTGGTTTTGGAAGGAAGTTTCTAACAATAAGTTGTATTTCTTTCAATTGAACCTAAATTGGGCACTTTGGTGGTTTTACTGGTTAAGTGCCCCACTTATCGAATTTTTAGAGACAGTAGAGCATCGATTACTCGAAATAAATGTCAGGCCTAATTATCCGGATAACTTATCAAAGGATCCTGGATAATCGATGCTCTGCTGTACTTATTTTGCAGTACTGTGCCTACAAACAATTATTTTCAATTTTGATGTAGATACTTTATCATTAGTTGCTATATCATCATCACTATTATCATTGGAATTTACTGAAAAGCCATCAATACTTAAGATACAGAGGATTAAAAGAGAATTAAGAAAAGCAAAAACAATACATCAATTAAATTGTATTGATTTTTATCATCTCGTAATAGATGTCTGGATTTTTTTCTATAGATATCTTGAACCGGATTATTTCGATAATCCGTCCGCGATTGATGCCACAATTAAATTATAGCTGAATCACAAGGATTTACATTATCGACGATAGAGAAATTTTATCGAAACTTATTAACTCTGACCATTATTAATTTGCTCCTATGCAAAGAACATTTTGGCGCCCCTGTGCAGAAAACGTTTTTGCGCCTCTGTTGGGACTCCCCCAAAATCGAAAAGTAGAGTGATTTGTCGCCCCCTGCTGTCCACAACTTGCACACCCGGTTGCGCGGCCCTGTTAATTTGATAACCCCTGGAGGTTGCTTGATGGTTTACAGAGATCTGTAATCCTCAATCGTCTACTGCACTTTTAACTGTTTATCGATAGTTATTACTATCTCTGAGATCTGAGTGTGACATACAAACCGAAATTAATAGCGGTTTCCCCTAAAATTACTTATAAATGTAATAATAAAATTGAAAAATTACCTTTGTACACCATTGCTGTTATAAGAACTTCTATAAAGTCCAACAATTCCAGTTGTCATATCACCATTATATTCCAAAGTAATACTAACATCTCCAACATCAAAATTACTGCCATCTATTTTTGTTATTATCACTTGTTCAAATTGATTATCAATATTAAACTGTACTGGTGTATTATCATTTACCACAACATTTGTTATATTTAATTTATTTGTATTCATAACAATACGATCGGTGGTTTCTTGAATATTAGAAACTGTTGTAACTCTACCATTGAATAAACCACTTTGAAGATCCGGATATAGATATAAATCATAACTGTTAGGAATTACACTTTTCGGTAATCGATATTTAGACATATCGATTGGGTCTTCTGTTGTTGTTGTTATTGTTGGTGTTGTTGTTGGAGTTGTTGAAGAATCTCTCTCGTCTAATTGACTTCTTAAATCGGAATTCAACACTGCTAACACTATAGTTGAGGTTCCAAAAGCCGTAATGGCTACAATTAATAATAGAATTAATTTATGAGCAAAGAAAAATGTTAAAACAGTCATTTTAATGTGTTAATTGATTGAATGACGAGACAAATAATACTGATGGAAATTCAATGTTTCTATATTATTTTATAACAATTATATTGTTTCTCTTAATACTGATTGTTATATCAAAACAATAAAGATATTCGAGAGTGATAAGATTTATGAGATGAGATTTATAGTAAATAATCCATCTAGTTGAAATGTTTAAAGATACTCATGCGACAAAGTAAACTACTCAAAATGGAATGTTAGACTGAAATATTTCCATTACTTCCTAACTCAAAAGTTATACAGTTGGATTCCAACGCAACTCTTCATCTTTATATTTATCTCTAAGGAGTTGCTTGGCAGTTAAAATCAATTGAAACGAACTCCACATCTTCATCTTCTCCCCACCCATTTACAGAAGACAAGCGCGGCCAATAGGTAGTAGATAAGTTCACATAGTAAAGGACAGGGATATAAACTTACGATAGGAACAAGGATAGATATATGATTTAAATGTGTCGCTAAGCTTGCTGGGCGGATGAAGCAAACTTTTAAACAGTGAGGATGGTTGAATTGAAATTTCCTTATGGATATCCTTACAGAGTAAGAAGAAGATAAAGATGTAGAGTTGCGTTTGAATCCAACTGATACTTATCAAAGGTATAAGTAAAATGATACTTAAGTATGAGAATGAATGAAATTTTTAATCAATTGAGAATTAGAAGACCTCCTAAAACTGAGTCTTGTGTTAACGCGTTATCAGATTCATAAAAACTCACCACTATCAGGCAGAAATAATGGATTTACTGATTTAACTAAACTACTGGTGGCGATTATATTACGTAATCTTGTCGAAACTGAAACAAAACAATTGGAATTAGTGATAAGAACAAGTATTCTCGATGGGATATCAATTAGATATCAATTTGCGGCATTGCATTTTTGTCTGATATTAAAAATATTAAAATCACTAGATAAAAAGTACAAATTTTAGTAAGATTTCGATTACAATTGGCAATAAAGCCCTTTTTGTTGGAAGAATAGATTGTAGCATTATTGTAGTAAAGTTCAAATTACGATTCATTTGAACTACACCAAGACCTGCTTGATGCAAGAACTGGTGTCTCTTTCGATCAAGCAGGCCTTGAACTACACAAGTCACATTGTTTCAAGCGACTGGGGATCGAATTCACCCATCTATAATCAAAATCACTAACCTAGAATGCTATGTCGTAAAATATTCATATTGATGACCAATTTATCAGTAAATAACACTGCATAAAATCACAGAAAATTAATTAATTTTTTACTTACTGCAAAATTATTACTTTTTGCTGTTACTAGTAATTCAGTAGATAAATCATTCTAACCTCTAACCATAGATTTCTAATTCTAATAATAGTCTAGCGGTCAGACCATGAGTGGCTATTCGCTGGAATTCGCAGATGTCATAGGAGTGTTTGAGCTGTAATTAGAAGCTTTTTAAAGGACTATTCGCCTAGAAGCTTTAGTGGAAAAGGGATCCGAGAATGATAGAAGCTTTATCCGTTGATCCTTTGCATGTTTAGAGTAAAAGAAATAATTTCTAATCGAACTGTTCATGCTCTGACGGGTAGACTCTCGTGTTAGATGTCTATTTACAGGACGCTAATCCCTTTCTATCCCTCTCTAATCTTAGTAATAGAAAAGGATAGAAATCTAGGAACATTTACTTACAACCAAAAAAACCTAATAAATCTAAAAGACCTAAAATTCCAACAACATAATTTAAAATTTATTTATTTATTTTTGAAACTATAATTCCAATCTTTATAATTGTTAAAGCCACACATTAATAAATATCCTTCATAGTAAAAATTAATTTAAAAATAAAATTTACTGCAGTTGGTACTCCTGTTTCGGTTGCTAAGTAGCGCTAATTCAAACAGTTTTATAATTTTTCCGGAAAGTAAAAAATGTTTAACATCAAACATAATGAATGTGTTGGCTTTGAATCCCGATGGAAAGTGAAAAAGTAAGTTTTCCCCCCAATTAAAATATTCCATTAATTAAACCAAGCAAAAAATATTAAGAGTTTCTTCAACTGGATCGACACAAACTACAGAATTTGCGACAACAGAAGTAGCAACAACTACAGTTTCACAAAATACAATTGAAACACAAACAGAAACTGAACATTGCGAAAATGAAACGAAAGTCGATGAAGAACATCTAGCAAATTGGTTGAAACAAATTTTACCTACAGTACAAGCTGAAATGAATACGGCAATTAATTCGAAAGCTTTCCGTGGTTATCAACTATCTAGTGATAATACTGAAGCAAATTGTAAACTTCTTCAAACAATCACAGTTTCAGAAAATGTAAATATGTGTTGAGAATTGTCTTTTCAATTTTTAAAAATTAATAATTTTAGAATTGTAACGTTTCAACTTTATCGTGGAATTGTACTGGAAAAATAGTAGCAATTTCTTGTAATTACACCCATAATTCTTGGTGCACTCATGAAGGTTTTATCGCTATTTATCCACTAACAAGGTTTTATTGATCTTATTGTTATTATCATTGTTATTAATGATAAAACAATTTTTTTTGATTAGAGATGATTTGTTGCCGGACGAGCCGAAAATGAAACTTAAAACTGAATCTTGTATAACTGCCTCAAGTTTTCATCCAAATTTAAGTGATATTATTGCAGTTGGAACTTTTGGAGGTTCGTTTCATTGTAATAGAATGAGAGCCAGCGCCTGCCAGACATACGTTAAAGTATAAAGGTTGAATTTTTTTTGTGTATTCTCATTAGTGTAGGGTACAATGTTTGGGGTTTACAAACCTTGACTAATGGTGCCTTCGCCAGGAACAGGTAAAAAGACCACAATAGTGTCCAAACAATCAGACATATTGCAAGGGTTGAACACCCCCTTAGACCGAATAAAGGCCAGCAAGAACTATACGTGAGGGAGCATTGAAGAACTGTGTTAAATGAAACTGATAAGAGAAAAATTTAGTTGCGCTTTATTGGTAAACATATATATTTAATATTTAACTTACACTTATTGTTAATATTATACTACATTGAATCATCTTCATTTTCATCGCTGTCATCATCATATCCATTATGAATTCCATAAACAACATCTTCGCTGAATGATTGAGCGATCCGTAAACGTTTTCTACTATTTTTTCTACTACTGCAACCGTTCAGTAAAATATGATAAAAGTTTAACAATTCTTCAGGTAATGTGATTTCGCCTTTTGCAGGTAATTTGTTAGATTTACGTGTAGTGTTCAATATTTTTCTTCTTAGAAGAAAAGCAGCTCTCTGTAAAATACCTTCGTCTCGCAAATTTTCGTATGATTTATCATCGATCACTGACAAATACTTTGGAGCTAATAACTTTTTATTGTGTATTGTTATAAATTTAACATCATTACGGAAATGTTTAATTATTTTGTCTTGAAGATGCTGAGGTGTAAATGCTAAATCGGTTTTTTCTGAATTTCCTTCTGTACCAGTTTCCAACAATTCAATGTAATATGCATGTAGAAAGGTTAAAAAAAAACAGCTACCTTTTGTAATAATATTTTCTTTTATATATTGACTGATTGCTTCAAATGCTACTTGATGAGCATTTCGACGCTCATGCCAAATAGTTTCTACTGTTTCTTTCGTTGATTGTTTAACTTTATTATTAAAATCTACTTTACATATAGTATGGTAATATATTTTTGGAGCACGATAATTGATTAATCTGCAATATAAATCTCGGTATTCTGTTCGATCTTTAACAAAATCTATTATTGAAGATTTTAATGATTCGGCATCAGATTCATGAAGTGGTTGGACTTTTGATCGATATCTTTTTCTTTTAAGATTGCAAAACAAACAAATTTTACAATCATTTTCAATACTTGCATCGCTTTCGATTGGAATCTCTTCTAAAGTTGAGTCCAGATCACTTACATTTTCAAGTACTGGAGGTTCCTCGTGGTCCATTGAAGTTGATGCTTTTGGAGTCGCCGCGTCTGGGTCTTCATATTTTTTCATTAGTGCTGTAAATGTTTTGTAGCACGCCCTATGGTAAACACCTTCTATCTCTTCACTTGGTAAAACCACATCTTTATATTTTAGATTATATTTTTGTCGTGATTTTAATATACTTTGACACTTTTTTAATGTTTTTTCATGAAATAAAATCACGTTTCTTCCACTAGTCTCATGACAAAATACACAATTTACATTTTCTTCCATGATTATAGGTCTGTTTCACTATAATTTTATTTCGAATCACTACCTTTAACATTCAAAGTCATGAGTAGACCGGCATCCACAGAATACTGCACGAATACTGGCATCTGTTTGAACCTAGTGCTCCGAAAATCCATTTATATCTCGACCTATAGGGAGGGATTTCTGACCTGCCTATTTGGATACTATTGTAAAATACATGTAAAAGAATTTGATTATTTTAAAACTCTACAAATTCAATTAAAAATACCTACTTACTAATAAATACTCTCTTTACATTCAGTCATATGCCTGGGCAATGCTCTCTCGGGGCGTTTGACGTTATACCGCGTCTGGGGGAGTGTTACACCCTTCGCATAGGTCTGGCTTCATAAATACTAACTTAAATCAGTGGCGGCGCGTCAGGGGCGGCAGGGTAAGGAATACAGAAAAAAAGTTTCACCTGGCTCTTAGTCTATTGGCCGTGTTTTCGGTTTTAAATTAAAATTATTTTAATTAAATAGGTGATATTATTGTATGGAACATTCAACATGAGGAAGATCAAATGATAGTAAAAGTTGTTGGACATTGTGATGGTATAACACAATTATCATGGATTAATGATATTGATATGGAGAAAAGTATAAATTTAGCTTCATCTGGACTAGATGGTTTATTAAAATTATGGAACTTTAATTTATCTTTATCGGTTTTAAAGATTAAAAACCAGTAAGTTTTTTGAATTTCCCGCCAATTTTAATATTCAAAATAGAACAATTACTGGAGCTTTTTGTACTTTTATCCTGACCTATTTTATGTTTTTGATTAATTTATAGTAATATTGTTCAGGATTATTTCAAATTTGCCGCATTTTTAACACTTGATTGTTACATTTCACGGGAGCTAAGTTCGCAAGGTTCTGTACTAATATGTATAAGCCGAATGTTATTTTGGTTCTTCCAAGCCTAACTTTCGGGGTTACATGCAGAGTTCCTGGTAACTCTTATAAAATTGCCCTGAGGAAGGTCCCCGGATCTGTGGTAGAAAGTACCTCTGATTATCTCAGAAAGATACAAGTGACGCCGAATCAAGGACAGGTATTCATTCCGTAATCGGTATGCTTGTATTGTTGGTCATAGCACAGGTATGTTAGTAGGGTCATTTACAAAATGATAACAAAACGGGGCCCATTCTGGAAGAACTTTTTTTTTCCTACTAAGACCCATTGAAAGTTTCTTTTAACTTATAGGACTTTTTGATTCCCCGTTGTGGGTAGGTAAGGAGGAGGCACCCCTAAACACTCCTGATTGGTGAAATGAGTGGCTTCTGTTTATTTTTAATGAGTGTAGCATAAAATAATTAACTCCAGTCGTCACGGACTTTCACCAACATTTGGTTGGTTCCCATAACAGTCTCTAGAAGCTGAATTGAATATTGATGTATTTCTCAGACTCTTCCAATTTCTCGGCACATCAATTCCCAGTATTGAGAGGTGCGCGCCACTTCCCATTTGGCTCTGTTGACTTCTGTCTCGCTGCACAGCTCCAACACTGAGCCAACCATGCCAAAATGCGACTTTTAGCGCAATTCATCTATTAAATCCTCTTCATTTTTTACATTGTAGATACACAATTAAAACTCCTATTTTGTCCCGACTACCTAATTATGAACTGGACGATCAAACACAACCAAATGAACCAATTAGAAAACCGATACGATCTGTGGTATGTTTTGATTTTTCTAAATTTATATCAGACATGTTTATTGTTGGTGCTGAAGGTGGATTAGTGGTACAATGTTCACTTTTAGGTGCCACTACATTGAAAGGTAAACAAACAAATCAAACTGTTCAAGATCTTAATTATTATAAAATTGTCTGTCTAGGTAGCATAAATGAAGAACCGATCCTAGATCCGGTTTTTAAATATTATGTTTCTCATAAAAGTGAAATAAATTCAATAACTTTCTCACCGAATCGTCGAGAAATGTTTATGACATGTAGTTTAGATGGAGAAATACGAATCTATTTAATAGGACAAGTAATTTTAAATAGTTGATAACTATATCGTTAGACTAATAATTATTATAGGAAGAACCGGCTCAAGTTATATTCCCTAAAAATCCATTAAATTGTGTTATGTGGGTACCATTTGAAGAAAAAATCATAACAGGATGTGGAGCTAAGAGTATGATTGAAATTTTTGATTTAACTGAAGCTAAACCAATTGAGAACACAACAACAGAAAAGATATCTCGAGGATTGTTAACACAAATGACTATCAATCACAAGAAGTATTATTATTGTTATTGATTGAAAAAAATTTGATTTTTTTGCTCATTTACAGGACAAATATTATTGTTGTTGGAAATGATAATGGGAAAGTGCAATTGTGGAAAGTACCATGGGCGCAATTTGGTAATTTTGTAAATTAATCAAATAATAATAATAGATAACGTTTTATTTGAGAATATAATTGAACTAACATGTTGAACTAATTCAGTACATTCTTATGACTAGAAATACTATGATACAGAAAAAAAAAACGATAATCTGATCCATTATTTTTAAAACTGTTTTCTTAAAATTAAAGAATAGTGTAATTAAAAATAAACACACCTGGAACAGTTTTAATTAAATGGAGTCAATTAAGAATGACTGATTACTTAAATAGAAAGTATAACACAAGCAAAACTGGCCGGTCGTTTCTTTTTCAAAGATTCTCTCATTTTTTAGGAATGTATAACATTTGTTACACCACTTATACAAAATTAATAAAAAAATGCCCTAAAAACACGATAGTTTAAATTGAGAAATTTGGTTTTAGTGTTGTTTTTTTTTGTTGTTGTAACTCTTAATAGAAAAGTAATTTACAAATGTTATATGTATAAATGTTAATATATAATATATAGTTTTTTTTCGTATTATATTAATAAAAAAATAATAAATAAATAGATTTAAACTGCGCTTGCAGTTGTGACTACATGTTTAGTTTTTTTCATTTCTGTTTTGTAATAATTCCATAGATTCTATGTTTCAGCAATAATGACTAGTTTACTGCTGGAAAAGTTAATGTCTTTGGTCATATTATTAACTCCAATAAAAAACAATTCAACACAATTTAACAAAATTGGACAGGACAAATATATGTTTTTTTCTATTTTTCTTAAACCAATTAACAAATTTTCAGTCTTTTCTTCTTCTTCTTCTTAGTTTCTAACACACTGTCATCTGATTTTTAGGCAGTTACTTTTGACAATGGAAGCACTTATAATAACTTAGGTTTCACTTGAGTAACTCTGGTTGGAAATGATTTTTGAAAAATATTTGAGCTTCAATGTATACCAGACAAAAAACAGAATAACAAATTATGATTTATATATACGGATAACATCCCTTATAACAGCCCTACATAATGGGCAATGTCCACCACCTTTACCGCGCCATTGTTGCAATGCACATTCATAACACATACACATATGTCCACACATATATAGTACAGCATCAATGGTATTTTCATAACATATCGTACATTCAGTACCAGTACCGACTGAGGCTCCATTCTGTTCTGCCCAACTTAAAGGGGTTGAATAGGAACTTGTATCGGAAACCGGCTGTAACACAAATAAAAATAATTACTATTTAAATAACTGGGTATTTTCTAAATGACCGGAAATATAACGGCAATTTTTTTTACTCAAGTGTTAAACAAATCGTAATAATTAGTACCGTTATGAGAGTAAACGTTTCCTCAAGCTTACCTCAACGTAAGTACTGCTGCAGGTGGAAATCATCGTGCCTGTAGCAGGGAGATTACTGTTAACTTGTACAGGAGCTACCAGATTACTGGTGGTAGTTGAAGACATCTGAACTGGCTGGGCGTAATTGATATTATGTTGTTGATGACTAGTACGTGAATTATTATGACTATTATTTTGGTTATGATTTTGTGGTGGATGATGATATGAATTACTGCTGTGATTAACAGGTACAGGAATAGTCTGTTGATTTAATAGATTTGCATGTGCTGGAGGTAGAATAACGGATAGAACAGCACCACCATTGGTACTTGGTTGTACTTGAATATCAGCCGGTGTTACACAACATACTCGTGAATTCGATTGTAACATTGAATTCCTTCGTAGTTCTGATTGACTATTTAAACTATTCATTGATTCAGTAGCTGATGGTGAAATAATTCGCCGTTCTAGATTACGTACAGGTGATATTGGTGCTGGACAACTAACAACACGAATCCGTTGTGTTGAACCGAAAATATCAAAAAATGCCCATAATCTTAATGTATGATCAACATGGATAATATCAAATGGATTAACACCATTACAACTGAATTGTACTTCACCAGTTGCTGATATACAAAAACTGATCTCATCACCTTTATTGAAATTCCTTGCAAAATCACGACACAATACCCAATATTCAGGACGGTCAAGTAAATAATTTGAATCATCAGGTAAGTCACTGGTTTGTAATGTTGCAGGATCACAGGCAGTTAGACCTAAACGTAGACAACCTTGGAACATGGGTTCTGTCGATAAAATTTGTACAACAACTCGTTCACCCAATTGTAAAGGTCTAGCCGTAAAAACATAGCCTTGACAAATTTCATGATCAATCCGATTAGCTGTATTTCTTCCATTTCCGATACGTACATTTCTACCGCGTGTACGATGGAGTACTAAAGGTGTGAAATTTAAATGCGGTGATTGATATCTTAGAAGAGGTAATGATAATTCCTCATTGTCACGGTGTTGTTGTTGATGTTGTTGTTGTTGTTGTTGTTGGTGCTGTTGTTGTTGGATATGGATCTGTTGCATTGGATATACAATCCGATCAACATCATCAAAACCATTACAATTATTCGTATAACGTCTAGAATTATTCAACTGATGACGTATATCTAAAAATTCGATTGCTGTTGAATTCCCATAAACATCAATTAATGCCCATAATGGTCCTCTTGTATCTACACCACTAAAGAAGATACCTTTTTCTTCACCATTTATACCAAAATGTACATCACCATTTGATGTTACATAATAAAATAATATTGTTCCTTGACTACAGAAACGTTCATTTAATGCTTTTGCCCAATAACCGGGTTTATTTGTTAAATCTGGACAAGCATACTTTGGGAGGCCGTAACGTAGTGCCGCACCGCTCGGGTCGTTGAACGTAAAACCAAAACGTATCACACCGCTCCAGTTGTTCGAGATCTCCAAAAATTTTATGTAGATCTGAAAATAAAATTTCAACTTAATAAAACTTGACAAATATCATTCTATCTTACAAAAAAAAAATATCAAACATTAAAAACCGGAATAATGAGGCCATAAAAATAGCTAGATTTTTCAACGTATCGGGAGATTTTCTTAAAACCTTTTGGTAGCCAAATCTTCATCATTTATAATAAATGCAATGAGATATCTAGTCGGTATAAGTTAATCAAAGTTCTTTTATGGTAAAGTTTTTATTTGGAAACGGTGGACCGGTTTCGGCTCTAGGCCATCATCAGCACCATTGTCCTAAAAGCCGGTTCGCCGTTCCCAAATAAAAATTTTACCGTACCTCTTTCACTTATATCTATGATTGATACTATGACAGACTAATAATTATAATATCAAAGATTTGAGGAGTACAGAATTTCAAATTATTAAAACCAATTCTCGAAATTATACATCTTTTACAAGCCATGAAATTTTTATGTCTGGAATTGAATTTAATAACATCCCAACCTTTTATAAAATGATGAATCATTTTTGCACAAACGTGACGCCTAAAAATACCTATCAAGAGAGAAGAATTTGTTAAAAGTTGTTAGTCAGCCTATTGAGTGTGTGTTTTTTTGGAAAAAAGAAGAGTATCTATTTTGAATCGAAAAACAACACGTACACACACACAAAAATAATGATTGATTACATCTACTATATCAAGTATAGTCTTTAATGATAAAATTACTAGAGGGTACTTGCCTTTTCATTGACTTTAACTGGCCGTGAACTGAATGCAATCCCTTTACAAAAGCTCTCAACACGTTTAGCAATCGTTCCATCTCTTAATATTCGTATATTTTCACCATGAACATTGTGGAATAATAACGGTGGTAAATTATTTGTACCGCCACCATTTGAACTAGATCTCGAAACTGAAACAAACCAAAAATAAATAAATAAATATAACATGGAATTTATTGAAAACAGAAAAGTCATGTGCAGAACAGCTGTATACTATAAGTGCTGTAAATTCGCTAGAATTTTCCCAATTCACAAACAGCCAGAAGAGTATATTTTTAAACCGTCCAGGTGTTTTGAGGTAGGTTTTAATAGATAATATAGGTGGGATACACATATCTGCAATATGGCATGGTATAGGGGAGGAAAACATCTGTCTTCAAAGAGGAGAGAACGGAGACTTTTAGGGGGCTTACGCCCTGTATTTCCGGTTTATCAACCTCTTTTTCGGCAAAGACAATTGAAATTTTCTACTGAAAGATAATACAAACAAAACAGGTAGTTTAATTTAGGAATAATCTTATAATCAAGAGTATGTATGTATTTTTTTCTTGTTTAATGAATAAACCCGATTGCAGTTATTTAAATGAAACAATAGCATTTCACATTCAAGGACACGGAAATCTCCACCTTATATCCGGTTCTTTCCTTTGGAACGGAAATACTTACAAAGCCCACGTGTATATTTATACCCCAGAAAAAACTCTCACTCAACCGCCTTTTAAGAGGGTATTAGATCAAATTACAACAATTTAACGAATTTTTATAGATACACACATGTACAAAGTACTTATTGTAAGACAATTTTTCTTTTGTTGCATATAAACTAATTGTAAGAGGGTTTAGTAGTGTTAATAATTTGTGTCAGATCCAACATTGTGATAACTCAATGTATTTTAATTCCCTTGAGTTTGTAAAAGATCTACAAATGAATTGAACATATTCAAGTAGTATTATGCAATAATGTCCAGGGTGAGGGTGGATGTTTATGGATTTGTGTGAGTAATACTATGCTTGAAAGGGGGACTACTCTACTCCTAGTCAAGTGTCCACATTTCCATAGTTGATCCATTCAAATATATACAACTCCCTTGAGTCTTTCAACCCTGACAAATATAATGGAATACCCTTCAATCGTCATACTCACAAAATGGATTATCTATACATGTAAACACGTTTAGAAAAACCACAGACTGTTAAAATGGAATACATTCTATAATAACGAAACATGGTTGGAAAAAACCAACTACACCTATAATTATGTAAGTGTTTTAATGATGATATAATTGCTTAAGAACAACTACACGTTTAGAAAGATCAAGGAAAAATTTTCGTGCAAGACTCCAGATAGAGATACATTGATTATTATATATTAGAATAAAAGGAGAAGATGCGTTGTTGTTGTTGTTGTTGTTGTTGTTGTTGTTGTACTATAAACATTTCATTAAACCTGAACATGGGCAGAGTTTCCGTGTTGACCGGACAGGTTGATAAATCTTTAAATTTCTTTGTGAGATGTTTAGTTCCCACGCCGACTATAAACCAACAGAAACAAGCATTTAATCATTATCGTCTGCTTTGTCATTTCTTCAACATGATTATTATTCGATATAATAATCTCAAATATTCGCTACAACTGATTTTAAATTAAATTTGCGGTCTCTTTGTTTGTATATGTGACAAGAATAACACAAAAGAGGGTAGGAAAAGCTATTTTTAAATTCAGGAGACTTTTTCGTTTTCAATTTGTTAAATCAGCTTGTCAAATTCAACAGTTCTCTTTAACAACACCAAACTATATTTCAAACAGTAGTACATTCATATCAAAACTGACGTTATCAAAATTTGATTTGTTCCCGAAGAAAATAGATGGAAATTCCTGAAACTGACAATTTTGGTGTTGATTTGAAATTTTAAAGAACACTACGAATCACTTTTTTCGATTCTTGTTATACAACAAGAACGGTAATAAAAAATGTAAATATTTCACTTTTTTTGCCTTCCTTGATTGAGCAATTATTTCCGCTTTTTCTTCTTCTTCTTTAATAACAAGAAGAATAAACACGAACTGGTGCTAATGATGTCCAAGTTTTGCTTCACTGATTTATTGATTAGAGACTACTATTGGTTACGTTCTCACGATTTAAATTTAATGAGTTTCAATTTCCGTTCCTAACAACATTCTCCATTTAAATATTGTAAATTTTTAAATCAATGTCTTTGTAGTTAGAAAGTCGTCCACTATGAGTGAAGAAGAGACAAGACATTTATTCCAATAAAAATAATTTTAGAATGAATTCTCAAAGTCGTGTTGGTTCTTCATCGTTGAATCCTTCCAACAAACAAATCCATACGTCACAGTATTAAACTAACTTTTATAAAATGAAATAAATTATATTTGCGAATCAACAATACCGCGAAGGTCAAAAGAATTAGTTTCTCTCGACTAGAAACCGTGAAACGTGAAAAGAAAAGAAAAATTTTTTACTTCAGGAAGAATTTATCCGGTATATTATCTAATCCATCCTGAAGGGAAGCTTTTTTTTGTATCCCATCCAGGTGTTGTATAAATCTGTTTTTATGAGACTCAAGAATCACAAAAAAATTACCAAAAATCCGGATATAACGGCATTAGTTGAATGAACTGCTATATTATGCTAATTAATAAAAATCGTTCCCATGATAATTTCCTATGGTGCGTAGTTTATAAAAAAAAAGATGAAGAAAAAATAACGTGATATGTTGTACATCACGATTTTCCAAAAAACGTGACCGCCAACAATCGCAGCCGTTTCAAGTAAAAGATCGTTGTTTTACGCGATAATTACCAATAATTCAGGTTTTGTATTCTTCAAAGCAAGCCTACAAAAATCATTATCACTACAATATACCAGTTCTATTTGCAATAAAAAGATTTTTGTTGAACCATCGGTATGGCAATAGAAGTAGTTCAGAAACGGGACCACGTATTGTCGTGGGAACGTTATGTTGTTGTTCGTAATTTTTTACCGTCTTTACAATACTCTTTTTTCTACTTTTTAAAGATGGAACTTTTCATAAAAATATGATTATGTTTTATTAAAGAAAACAAAACAACGACAGACAAATAGATGTTTACGGTGGATGTAACATAAAAGAGAGAGTTAAGGATGGGCAGTCAATCGTGATAATGACAAGGTGCATTATACCAGAAATCAGTGCGTGAATGCGCCGCCGTCGTTGTCGTCGTCGTCAGCGTCATTTTCAAAAGAGAATAAACCTTCAACGGCCCGAAGAACCGGAGGATATCAAAGACCGGAAACACAACCGGATAGAAATGCAGCAACTGGTACACATATACTTTGATCATGATGATTGCCCCTTTTTTGACGGAAACACATTAATCTTGTCGGATGTAGCCAGTTCATTCAAAAGTAATTCTAATTTAAAGGATTTCCATTAAAAAAAAGTTTAATTGCTATTTGAGACGAATAATAAATTGGAAAAACCGCAATTAGATTCGTATTTCATCCATATTGCGGAAAAATCTTACAGAAATCGACTATGGGTGCCTTAGGGAATGCCAGCTGTCGTGCAAGTTGAGTTGAATCCCATGAGATACCCCACACATGGCCACCGCGAAGCAGTTGTAGTTGTCGTTCTAAGTCACCCTCATCCCACTAATACCCCGAAGGATCTAGTATTTTATGGCCTATTTATTACATCATAGAACTCCATATAAAACTACACCACATACTGTGTTCATTTCATAGATAATAGTAAAACTTATTAAATATTAAATGGATAGAGCAATTTCTATGATCGATGGGATGAAGATTCTCTCGTTTTTTTTTTGTATTAAACACATAAATGCCCCCCTCTATTTTGACGGTATTTCTCTCGAAAGAAAGTCAATGTACTGATGATATTCTGCAATAATACACTGAATTCTAAACG
>JAZBHA010000627.1:0-17520 GCA_037464855.1 Iselma pallidipennis
ACTAATTTCGCACATTGCCGGTAACATATATATATATATATATATATATATCGATAAATGAATATTATAAAACTAGTATTTGAATAAATCAAATAGGAAACTTTCTGTCGATATACAACATAATCGATAATAAAATATTTACCTATTTAAGTCAAGTAGTAGAAAACTAGAAAAACTAGTTACCAATTGTGAAAAGGTGTGTGTAAACCTTGGAAAATTAATAATTACTATTTGATTTTTCATATTATTTGTTAATTTTTTTTTATAGACAATATATCTCGTTGGCATAAGACTAATGTATGGTGTTGCGGAATATCAAATATCAAATATGAAATAAAAATTATAAGAGGGTGGAGGCCTGACCATGAACTGTACTATTTGCATTGCATCGTTGAATTAACCGGAGCTTTTCATCGTTTTCAGAGAACACCTTGACAGAAATCTTCAAATCTAGTTGTTTTTCCTTTCTTTTCCTTTTTTTTTTTTAATCAATTTCTTCAACAGAAAAACTAGAATTTATTCATGGTGATAGCACTTACTATCTCAATGTGACTATAAATTGTCCATTTAAAACAGTACCGTGCTATACTTTTCCGGTCGATTTGAGGAGAAAGTAAAAATTTGTTACATAAACAGGACTTGTGAATTATCCTTGGTAAAATTCTGTGCAATATTATGAATACATACAATATATAAATATCGTAATGCTCTATTTATTATAAAATGCGAAGATATTACTATTAAAAACCTATAAAGAAAGTTGATATGTTTGTTTTATTATAATGAAAAATCTCATATTGATAATTGCGTACACGATTTAAAGGTATGTAAGTATATAAAAATTGTTTCTCAACTTCCTGTAGCGTGCAGTAATGTCATTTCTCATGACAAAAATTTCACTTTATCTAGTCCGTTTCAGATAAAAAGATTTTGAAATTATTCGATTTAATATGAAAAACACGAATTTATAAAATAATTTCACCGGAATCAAGACTAAAGGAGGAAATAAATTTTCGTATCATTGTGGTTTGTTTTGCTTTTATTATTATTATTTTTTTTTAAATGGTTAACACTTTAAAATTCCATAGTCGAAATTGAAAACCATACTATTTCGAGATGATTTTTCCATTATGTAATCATCATCGTAGTTCAATGCCAATCGAATTATATAGCTGAAAGAGATTCTAATGATTTTGATAGTGCAATTTTGTAGTTCACTTTCACAGTTTTATATATTTAGGTGATTCGGGTCGCGTCATAGACGACGACGATGACGATGATGACGACGACGACGACGACGACGACGTGTCTAACCGGTGAAAGCAAAAAATTATCACGATGAACCACCCACAATTTTTATCACTTTTAAAATCATCAGCAATAATCATATAAATAACAATTGCATCATAAACAATTGTGAGAAGAATTATCTAACTTATTATATTACAAAATTACTAAAATTCCGACGCTTGTCCTCGTTTTATTCTCTTAATTTTACTTAATTTTAATTTCAATTATTATTTTTTTCTTAATTAATAATCTCAGACTAATTTTATATTCATCATCATCATCATTAAATGTCTTTGTCGACATTAACCTAATTTTGTGTTTGTTTTTTTATGATTATGTCGGTTTCATCAATCTATACAAGACACTAATAAAATATAAATTCAGTGATTTGAATGCGTGGTTAGACGATATTTCCTTTTCTGTATCTAGATTTTTATTCAATGTGGGTAATATTGTGCGATCAAATGATTGCAAAAGCAAAACTTTTGTATTTTTACAAGAATTTTACGATTTTTCTATCTAATATTCATATTTTAGGTAGAGATGATCAATAAATTTCTTTCAATACGTTCTATATAAATACAATCAACAATTAACATTTTTATTAATGTTTTATTTGTTTGTATTTTAGAGATGTCGGTAATTTATAATTTTGGTTTTCTTGATTTTTCGTTTCTCAAAATATTTGATAATTTTGAAAGTTTCTCATTTTTATCGTCCTCCAACAGAATTTTCTTATTTTTGTGATACAGATTCTCTGATCTATGTCATCCAGTTTATTGCTACATTGTTGACATAAAATCGTTAATGTAGTTGACATTTACAGCTTGATATATTTAGTGAAGTCATTTTCTTTTCTATGTTTTTTTTGACTAAATTTAATATGTTTTACAATAATCTTCGCCCTTTATTATTTAAATTCAAAAGGATGTTATCAGTAGTTTTGTAAAGTCCTTTTAACAATCAATAGAAAGTAAAATGTTAGATAATGTGCCGTGAGAAATAACGTCTATGAAGCAACTGATGGGAAATCATCTTCAATAAATGCCATTATTACACAACAAAATTCGTGAATTTAGTCCAAATTCAATGAAACTGACTATATAAATAATGAAGACAAAAGATCTTTATGTGATTGACTATAAATTACTTGACCCTAACGTAAATACAAACAATAATGTTAAAACGACATTACTAGCCTCAGGCAATCGTTACTTAACTGCAACTAGTTATGCGAAAGGTCAGGCATGTTAGTTTATAAACCTCCGGTTTAATATGAAATATGAATATTGTATTTAAAATAATATTTTATTATTGTGGCAGAAATTTTTCAAAAAATTAGAAATTTTAGATTGAACGACGTCCAATCGATGAACTACTTTCATCTTAGCTTTCGCTTTCTGTATAAGTTTTGTCTACTAATTAACAAATCAACAAAAATGCTTCAAGTGATAGTTAAATTTTTTCATGTTTGCAAATTAATCCATTTTTGTGGAAAATAAACACGTGTTCATGTTTTTGCTTCATTTTGGACAAATGTCAGGGCCGGCGCCAGGGTCGTCGAGTTTTTCGGTAAGTTTCAACATTGTTATCGTAGATTTTTTTTTTTAGAAGATGAAGAAAAAAAAATTGGTAATGTCCATTGCGTATTTGATTGTCGACCAATATCCTTGACATATAATGACTTCTGTTACGTTTTCTACGCTGACCTTGCTTTCTCCAGTCGGTAGTTCTGTGAGGGTGAAGTTTTTGAAAAAACTCTAACATGAAACATTATTGTGCCACTTTTGAATGAAAGGTAATCTATTGGGCAGTTTCACTGCACAACTCAATATAGTTGCAATAGCCGTCAGCGTTTCGAGATTTAATAATAATAACAACAATAACGGATATCAGCTGTTGCCCAGAAACCTCATTCTGAGTTGTACGAGTAAATCAACAGTGAGACCCCACGAGTGTGTGCACAATAATGAATTACCCACAAGTAGGGCTTTAAATTGTTGAAAAAAAAACAACAAAAATAAAAATAAAAGTAAACTCAGCTTACCCAAAGCAAGCAGCAATAAGGCCATAAACAGGGCCATTGTAATAAACAATATTTATTAAAAACAAATAATCCAAAATGTCACACGCAGGAGCTAAAGACACTTCCCCATAAGTATACACCGGAACGTAATTCTCCCCAATGTGACGGAGCCGCGCAACACAACTGTAACACGTGCTCGAAGTGACTGGATCGAAGACTAACCAAAGTGTTGGTTCTTAAGTGAAACGTTCCAGTGGGGGCTTCGAGAGAAAACTGGGCCCCCTACCAGAAATCATTTATTTTTCCCTTCACAAAACTAATGCATTCACTAGCAAAATGTTGGAGACCTTGCGCCGCCCCCGTCACAAGATATACTCGTACAAAAGGTCCAGAGACCTAGTTCCGTATGCAACCGGATCTGATTAGGGTGTTTTTTTTTCGTTACTAGCTACTACACTTCTTTTCTATAAGAATTGAAAGCACCAACTAGGATTCTCGGATAGGAAAAGGACTATCACTATCGAGAAAGGAGACCTCATTTCTGAAATCATTTCCCTTTCGTTGGTTTCAATAGTTCTAAATTCACTTTCCTCAATAATGTCAATCAATTATATCATTTCTTTAATTTGACATCGTTAAATTTGTGCAATTAAGTTTGATTATTTTGATATTGCAATATTGTGATTGCTTCATATCGACATTTATAGTAATCGGCTTCATGTGAATCTCAGTCTTTTTGATTTATGAATTCTAATGAGTGCAATTGCGACATTTAATTAAATATGGCGTATGCTTGGTGAAAATTTAACTTTCTTTCAAATCATATCTATGCAAATTCCCTAACGATCTTATATTGTAAAAAATTAACCAAACTAATAAAAATCTAGGCTTTTGTTTTTGTGTGAATTTACAATTTTTCACATTAGTACTTAGGTACTTACGTTTAATTGACGATTATGCAAGATCATAAATGGCGCGAATTGATTCCTTTAGTTATTCTTAGCTAAATTGTGTTTAATAACTTTATGTTACTTCATCAACGATAATGCGGTTCTCATCTTTAATATCTATAAGATGCCGACAGTTTCGAAAGATATTGTTGTAGCAATCACCTATGACCTCGTTGGGAGCCATCCAAGTAAATAGATCTCCTATAGGATGGATGAAAGAGATACAATTCAGATAAGAAATCGCCGGGAAACGGATCTGCTCACGGTCAAGTAGCCTTGAAAATTAACAATAAAGAACCTAAATTAAATTTGGTCAAAATAAAAAACACACCAGGATTAAAATGAAAAAACCTTTTGTAGGTAAACATTTATTTTTGACAAGTATAAATCCAGTCAAAATTTAACGACAGGATTTGAAAATATTATAGGGAAGTTAGACGTGTATAGTAAACTCTTTTCGTTCTTGTTCCTTTCTTTCTTGATATCTGAAATACAGATGATCTAAAGTGGTTGATTTATTTTGACTTTGAAACAAATTACCTTGCTAATAAATTGGCTATATCATTTGGCAATTTACCAGTCATCATATCACGATCACATTCAGCTTCACTCAATTCTCTACTGTCAGAAAAACCAGACGGAGGTTGTAACTGTACGTCTTCAGTTGACGCATTTTCATGGGGATCATCAGAACTGCAACATCAGTCTACGATTTTAGTAACGATAATTTTTATAAAATTTCTATCTCCAATAAACTACAGGAGTAACGCTTATAACGAACAGTTATGACAGGAAGTAAACGGTATTTGATTTTGGTAATTATTTATATTTGATTGTGAATGGGAGTTTTTTTTGGGGGGGGGGGGGGGCGGTACAGAAGCAGTGTAAGGTTTAAGGTACCTTGGCTACCTGCTGGAACTTGAAAGTCGATTCTGTCGACGTCCCCCAACATGACGGGGTGTATGCCGGCGATCGGCTAAGGGGGACACATCATTCGATTCAGTGCTAGAATCAGGACGAAACAAATCTGCAACCAGCAAGGTTTCGTAACCGGTGTATCTGGCCATTTGCTCACCTCTTGACGATTTTATAGGAACACGATAACCAGATGCACCAGGACAATCACCACATGGACTGCCACTTGTATCATCTGATTCAGAGTCCCCCCTTACCGGTATCCGATTTGGACGTAAACGGGTCTTCATTTGTTCACCTAGTAATAATACAGTTCAAATATAAAATTAATCAATCATTGAGAGAAATTTTGTTACCTTCATTATTATAAAAACGATGTTTATGCCAACTGTATTTAGAATTTGGGTTTTTTGTATAAATTATATTATGGTCATCATCTTCCAAATGACCAAAAGTCTTAAATTGCATTGTATAATCTAAAGTTGAAGTATTTACTGAACGACTATTGGATTCAGGAACATTAAATGTAGCATAAGGACTAATTTCATACATTCCTAACAAAAAAAATTGATTTATTTCCAAAATTGTCGATTTAAAATTTCAGGTTTTTTTTTTGTTACCAGAAGCCTCATCAGATAGTTTTTCTGATGATTTTACTGGAGATGAAGTATAAACTTGTTGGCAATTTTTCGAATTATCTCGTTCGGCTGTTTTATCTTCATGTACATTCTCTTCGTGTGATTGTTCATTTTCAACATTTCTTTTTCTTTTATTAAGAATAAACCAAAGCATTGTTATACAAAATATCATAATTCCAATTAAAATACTCGGAATCACAATGACATAGATATTTTCAAAATTAATTCCACTGGAATTTGTTGAGTCTTCAACTAGTTTTGGAGGTGGAGGAACTTTTTCTAACAAATCAAAAAAAAAATATGGGAATGTTAATGTAAACTAGTGGCGATATTATTTGCAAAATTTGCGTGATTGATTTGTTACTAAGAGTTACTTAGATTTGAAAAAAAAATATCTTTTAAAGTCGCCAGTTCAAGGATGTTTATCGTCGTTCTAAATAACGTCCTTGCTCACATATGACGACCTTAACAGTTACACTCTATGTTAATTTCGTCTAAAACAAAATGGAAAGTGAACTATTGTTGCAGTTATATTGCAACAGCACGTTTTGTAACGTATATATACGGTACGTTAGTGTTATTGCCTTTCGCTTCATTTCCGTCTCTCCATATAGTGCACGGTCAAAATCAATAGGTATAGATATTTTATTCACATTTCGAAAACTAGATTTTTTTCCTAAATAATCAAATATCTTACCCCCTGTAATAGTTGTTGTTGCACAACTAAATATTCCTGTAACTTTTCCGGCATCATTTTCAGCAGTTATACGAATCTGATGCCAGGTAGCTGGTGTTAATTCCTGTATTACAATATGACCTTCTGATGCTGCATCCGATATTAATTCCCAATTTCGTGTACCCAATACACGATATTGTATGGAAAATTTTAAAATTGGACAACCTCCATCCGGCCAATTAAATAAATTTATCGTAATCATTGTTGAATTTGATCCAATAAAATCTTGTTCTTTTGGTATTAATGGTGGACCACCTTTTGTATTTGTTGTTAATATAGAACTAGGACTTCCATTTCCAACACGATTATGTGCAAATAAATAAATATGATAAATTGAACCACAACGAAGATTATCTAGGGTATAAACTGTACGTTCTGGGGATAGTTCAATTGAATTCCAATCATCAGTATCATATTTCGTATTGAATGTGTAACCTTAAAATGATATAAATGATTTTATTAAGGGTTTTATTTATTTTTTTGTTAATTGGAGAAACCTTGAATTAAGGCTCCACCATCTTCTGGTTGTGTCCAATGTAAACGAATACTACGTGATGTTGTAAATTGTACTTCAAGATTTGGAGCACTTGGTGGCATTAAAACTGTTAATGTATACGTTATATTGTCATCTCCAAATAGATTTTTAGCTGAACATGTATAATTTCCAGCTAGTGATTGATCAGCACCTATATTTTAAAACAAACTTCATAGATTATATAGTCAATTTCATAATTAAATCATTTATTGGAGCTATTAATTATAGCACAATTAAATAAATCACTAGAATAATTAGCGGAAAATATAGTTTTTAATAGGAGTAGGTTATTAACTAATTAAACTGTAATTACAAGTTTACATTGAAGGCTTTGAGTGATTTTTTTTTGGTCGATAGTACAATTTTACTTAAACAGGATACTCTTTCTTGTCAGAATTCGTTGAGAACAAAAAAGATGAGAGGAATTCTATTATCAAGGAGTTTTCATTTTCTTTTTAAAAATTTTATTAAGCTTCTTTTGAAGATAAATGATTCGCCCTTTTTGCTAGAATATAACTACTATATGGTTGGTCGATTTGAAGGACGCTGAATATGGCAAACAAAAGGCCTTTCAATGTAAATGTACTTTTTACTTGAAGTAAACTGTATACATATTTTTAATTTTTATCTCTCGTTCTATGGTTAGAATTGATATTGTTTGGTTTATCTTGAATCGAAGCCGACAAGCGTTCAACCGTAAAACCACACATTTCTGAATCTTGTCGACTTTTGATGCTAGAAACTTTAAGCAGTTTCTCTTTTCGTATTTATAATAACGATTTATTTTGAATAATAACATAAATAGTATGTCAGGGAATTTGAAAGATTTTTTTCTTAAATGATTGAGACACTTACTGTGGATGTTCAAGTGTCCGTGGGATGTAATTTCGTAAAATGGACTGAACGTGATAGGTCTATCCCTGTGAATCCATCTAGTTCTAGGTGTCGGATTACCAACAGCTAAACAAGGCAAAATAACTCTAGATTTTATAGGTTTTCGTAGATGTTGACTAAACGATGCAATACGAGAAGGTGCACGGGATGCAGTTGATTGGGCTACAATTGCTGTAGGTTCACCTTCACCAATACTAGTTGTTGCAAATACCCAAAATTCATATAATTGATTCTCAACGAGACCACGTACTTCATAAACAAGACTATGAATATGGGTTATATCTTCAATACGTACAATATGACTAATATGTTTCCCAACACGTCCAGCTTCTCGACTACAAATTGTATAATGACTGATACGCCCATTGGGCTCATTTGGAGGTAACCATGAGACCAAAATCGATTCGCCAGTTAAAGCAGCAGCTTTTATATCAGCAGGAGGTCCTGGATCTGTATTATCAAAAAACAAAAATAGAACAAATTTCAAATTATTTTTGTCCCATTATGAAATTGATGACATCCTATTACGCATAATGAACTTAATTAGATCAGTCATTGCGTTCAGTTCGCATTGTTTTCAGAGACAATCGCTAATTAAATTGTTAGGTAAGTTTTCGACGCTTGATTCACAAAATCGCTATTTGTAAAACATTTCTGTGTTCGTTTATTGAAATTTATTTGTTAAAAATAATTTTTTGGTCAACTTCTCTGAATTTATTGATTCCGATTAAGGGCAAATACTTCAATAAAAATGATAACTAATTGTGTCTATAATATATGAAGGAATTTAACTGTGGAAAGTGTAAATAGAAAAGCAATAATTAAATAAATATGTAAATCGTATTGCTAAATTTAATGAAATAAATAAGAGAAATAAACAAATAAATTATTTTATATAAATATGTTCGAATTTAACGTTATTTTTTTCTTTAAATTCCAATACGGAAACCTTGCAGATTTGTTTCAGGTTCACGTAATGACCTGAAACTAGAGCACGTTTACTTTCAATTGCTTGTTTTGTTGGTTAATAGAAACCCATAATAAAAATGTCAGCTAGTTTTGCATTATAATATTATTATGCAGATAAGATTATTTAATAATTTAATCAGACACAAGTAGATATAAAAAAAAAATTGATTTTTCGAATTTAGAAAATTTAAATTTCACCAATTTATCATATTATATTTTAATAACTTAATATATTATTGACGTTTTTTATGTAAATCAATAAAGTAGAATGCATTATCCAAAAAAAATTCCGCGCAAAGTGACCTTAAGGTACTGTAAATAACACTGATTTAATAACTGTGCCTAAAGAATTTCAAATAAATGAAATTCAAAACTCTTCACTTAAAATTTAGGTAGAAGGTAAGATTTCTGCTCGAAAATCGTACAACGGTTCTTTCTGTTCATTGATAGAGGGCGTCATATTTATTTATTATTACAACAAACTTTCTAATATTTAAATAATAAAA
Organism: Iselma pallidipennis; assembly: GCA_037464855.1. Classification (NCBI taxonomy): domain Eukaryota; kingdom Metazoa; phylum Arthropoda; class Insecta; order Coleoptera; family Meloidae; genus Iselma; species Iselma pallidipennis. The sequence continues at coordinate 9,460 of JAZBHA010000627.1, forward strand.
CTTACAATCCTCCTCCGTAGTGCAATATAACGAATTGCTAAGAACTCCTTCTCCTGCTGAAGTATAAGCGAGAACTTTTATCGAATAGTTGGTGAACTTAAAGAGACTATGTAAATAAGTTTCAGTGCTTGCAGTCCTTTTGACTTCACCAGTAGTAGGCATATCTGCTGTAAATTGAATTTTTTTAAATTATGAATGTATTGTATAATCACTGATATACCATTTTCGTTGGGAATGGGTCGATAATAGACTTTATAGCCTTGAATAAGACCACCGTGTAAATTATGGGGTGGTGGTGTCCAAGAAACCTTCATACTTTGCGAGGATATTTGTGAACACTGTATATCTTGTGGTGGTGCTTCAGGAACACCTTCTTTAGTTGTTCCAACAACAATTGGTGAAGGTGGTCCTGTTGAAATACTATTAAAGGCACGTATACTGATATCATATCGTGTAAATTTTTTCAATCCTGTTAATTGTAATTTAGTTGTTGCCCATCCTTTAACAGTTAAACTTTTTGTTTGATTTGTACTACCATGCTCATTCCAAGAAACAATATAACCCAATAATTCACCATTCCAACTTTCTCGATGTGGTATTGACCATGTTATAAATAATTCACTAGGTCCTACTGATTCAACACGAACATCTCTTGGTGGTTCAGATGGTTCTTCTTCTTGAGTTTTCACAACAATCGCTTCTGTGAATATACTTTGATCGATACTATTAACAGCTAACATACGCATTGTGTAGACGGTTGCCGGTGATAAGCCGCCAATAACGGCTGATTCATGTTCACTCTCCGGACTGATAAGAAAAGTTTTTTTTTCAACAGAGAAAATCTTTTTCTATCGTATCAATCTTTAAAGTAGTTTACCTGCTAGTTGGATTAGCTGGCAACGTTAGATTTAATGCGTTTGATTGTTCCCAATCTAAATTGACACCAAGGATTTGATATTGGACTAAATAGCCGATAACGGGACTATTACCGTCGAAAGAACGACGCCAGGATAAACGTACCGATCTACTGGAAACTTCAATAACTTCTAGTAGACTAGGTGGATCGGGACGTTCTTGAACAGCTAAATTAATGATATGTTCACTACGCCCGTAGGCATTCTCAGCAAAGCATTTATAAATGCCAGAATCTTCACGATCAGTACGGCCAATAGTCACTTGAGATTTCATACCATTCTCCGTATTTGTATTGATCACTGTGTATCTAAAAGTATAAACCACATAGCAATTCAAGTAGAGCTACTGAATTGTATATTTGCAGCATTAATCTTGTTCTTAGAAAGAATTGGTTCTTAGTTCCAAGAAAAGAGCCAGAATGAAGAAGACTGTGTGTGTGGAATTTCAATTTTAAAAGAGATTTTACGATATTTATTTTTGAAATTCAACCAAAAAATATTAAATAGAAACGTTGATTGATAATACCGCTCTCCAATATTATTTATTTCCAATACAGGAGATTAATTTTGTAACTAAAAACTGAGATAACTACAATGAAAACTAACTGAACGCTTTTGCCTCGAGCTTCGTAAAACCTTTAACCGACCCTGACTGATACTTCCGTTGTTGATACAATTGGATTGATCTGTAAAAATAAAGTTTCCCTGCTGGTTCAATATTCTATCTAAAAAGAACTTTGAAAATGACTGATAACTGTATTCCGAAAAATATAAAATAGGTGCTTAAACTTCACATTGTATTATGTTGTACATATAATGTTAGAAATTTTATGATACATCTGAGTAAAATCCAACGAAAAAAAAAATATGACAGACATCCATTGGATTGTCGAACAAAACATATTTCCTCTGGCGCCATGAAATTTACACTCAGTTTTACTAGGGACGGCTATAAAATTTATTTGCCATATCCTGAACAGTCATGTGTTATTTGAACAAATTCTTACCTATAGTTGTTCAAATCCAAACGTTTACCATTCAAACTCCATGTGGTTTCAATTGGAAGATCGCCATAAATTTGACAAACCAAATTTGCTGTATTGCCACGCTTAACAGAAACATTCTTCGCTACGAAATCGAATCGTGCGGGTTCTGTACATAATCAAATAAAAATATACATGTATTGTAAATGTTATAAATTTGCTAGTAATATTTCATTTTTATATCGTGTTAAAGTAAAAAAAAAAAAAACAGAGAACTGTTAATGTGGGTTACTTGCCGTTGACTTCAATGTAGAAAACTTTGGCTAATCCGGATCCAATTTCGTTAGTCGCTCTACATAAGTAATAACCTTCATCTTGGGGTCCTGCTGCATCGATATATAGTGAACCATTAGACAGGAGATTGGCTCGTGTATGTAAATTGAAAAGTGGTTGATAATCTGCGGAAGTTTTTCCTGAAATTGAAACTTGTCTTATAATTCCGATTGATTGATAGAATTTTATTTGGAATTTTCTACCTTGGCCCTTCAGCCAAGTTATTTTTGGTATAGGATAACCTTTGGCACTACATTCAACCATAATAGGATTGCCTAATAAAATTGATATATCGTGGGGTTCTAAAATCCATTGAGGTGCCACTAGAAAATCAAACAGTATTCACGAATGTTCAACAAGGGAATTAAAATGAATTATTTTCTACCTTTAACCATTAATTGGGCCGTGTAGTTTGCTTTTGCTGCTGAATTGCTGGCAACACAAGTGTAAGACCCACTGTGTTTTGAGGTAACCTCTTTGAAAATTAACATACTGTAAAATTCAGCTGCCCGTTCTTCAACCTAGAAATTAAACTATTTTCCTGTTACTTCATTTTGTTTGGAAGGGAATTCCATGAATTTGTCACCTGAAGACCAGCAGAAATATGATTGCCATCCTTATACCACGTAAAGTGTATAGGCATATCGCCTGAAGTAACATAGCATGTTAAATGTGCCCGTCCACCCTCTTGCAAGTTATCAGGAAACGAAAAGGGTGTAAGAATTGGTGGACTATTTACAATGAGTTGTATTTCCCTTCTGGCCATTTCCCCATCACGGCTAGTAACAAAGCACGCATAGAAACCAGAATCGGTGGCTGGATCTAAACGGGATATCATCAACGATCCATCCTCAACGATTTTATGTCTAAGATCAAGTGGTAATTCTTGACTATGCCTTTCCCAACGGACAGACGCGATCGGATAACCAGAATATGGACAGTGTAAAGTTATATCATCACCAGCAACTGCTTTTACTGGACCGATAGATCGTATGAATGGCGGTCCTACGTTAAATGTATTAAATGCTAAGGGTTTCTTTTTTTACAATAATGAATAAAACATACCGTAGATATTGAGTCGAGCTGAGTGTTCAGTTGATCCTAGTGAATTTAGTGCCCGACAGCTATACCGTCCACCATCTTCAACACGAACGCTAGAAATATTCAGGTGGCTAATCACATCCCCTGCTTGATCTACATACTGGCTGATCGCATACCTATAATTTATTCATTTGAATTTATTGTTTAAAAATGTTAAACGTTTATGCTTCAAAGGTCTAGTTAATACAAATTTAGATAATTTCAGGTTTAGAATTTACGTTGATAACATAGGGCTAACTGTGGATGCCACTGCTCTATGTTGGTCTCTTTAGGCAAAAACCCTATTAGGACCTATATGCATAATGATAGTACCAGTTAACGAGCAACTTATACTAAAAATATGTGCCAATAATGTTTTATTAAAAATTATTCTTTGCCTTTAGTGATTTAGCTCGCTACCTTAAGGTGGCATAAATTACAAAAAAAAAACATAGAGCCCACTTTCATCATATTACAAATTTCATTCTCAGTAATAAAGTTTTTCTCAAGACTTTTTTTTACAAGTTCGATAGACTAGAGTAGATTTGGACCAAAAAAAAAAACGTGAGAAAAATTCGACGATAAAAATCTCATAGCGGTTTTGTTTTGCTGTCTAAGCACAATGATGAAACTTTTCCAATGTTTTGTTGATGGATTTTTGATACTTACCGATGTCCTGCCGTAATATCAGATAATGGTTCACCATCTAATAACCAACGAAATTGAGGGGGCGGCGATCCTGTTGCTGAACAACGTAAAGATACTTCAGGTCCCGGTCGCATTGCTTGTTCAATAAACGTATATTGCAATTCCGGTATTGTATCTATAGGGAAGAAAAAAAAAGCGAACGTGTTTCAAGTATTTGACAGCTAAATGTGAGAATATAATTAATTACAATATTCTTTTAGTTCTATGAGTAAGGTAGAGATAGAGATAGAGAAGAGAGAAGAAAAATAATCTAAAGAAAATGAGGTCCCACTTCCGGCAACAATATATCATTTAAAAGCACGTTTCCCTTCTTTTCTCGCGGTATAATTTTATGCCTGAACGGCGTCGATTCATTCCACCCCAGTATAAATAGTTTTTTGGCCAACAAAATTAAGGGCAATATTAAAGCCCCAGCAGAATGATAAATCACTTCATTAAGTAACTTTACCTAAGCCGTTGTCTTATTGTTTGAGTTACAATGATTTTGAAATTACTAGATGGATAAACTTGTATTATTTGACTATTTTCCATTGGGTATTTATATAAAAAAAATAGTTAAGGTGAAATGAATTTTGGTCAAAAAGGCGATTGTTATTAGTTTCTTTCCAAATTTGGGTTAGTTCTCAAATTTTATAGCTTTAATCTGAACGGAGTGTAGTTGGTTGGAATGTAGGACAAGTATTATAATAATTAATAATATTGTTTAGAATTTGGAATCGTATTCAATTGCGTGAGTTTCGCCAGTAGTATTATCAAAGGTTTTAGGTTTAAGTAATAGAATTACCCGACAATTACGAATAATTTACCTCCTAAGCGAAGTTCAGCGCTCCCTTGAGAGCTTTCTCGGTCGTTTCTCACGATGCATTGATACATTCCTCTATCGTGTCTAGTAACTGAAGTCACAGCCAATACCAATGGACTTAACAATTTAACTTTGCTATTACCATCAGTTGGAAGCGGTTCACCGTTTCGAAACCACTGAACGCGTCCCATAGGAGAACCCGAGACCGTACAATTGAAAATAGCATTTTCGCCTGAATTCACAACCTAAAGAATAATAATATTGTGGCAATCATTTTTTATTTTATTATATAAAATACAAAACGCAAAACCAATTACTTAGAAATTGAACTAATAAAAATTTACCTGCAATTGAGGTAGAACGTGAGCTGTTAGATGGGCAGTTACCGTTAAATGAATATCCAAACGTTGTTCACCTAAATTATTCGAAACTTTACACGTCCATCTTCCAGCATCTTCCGATTTTAAACGACGAACATGCAGGATATCTTGTGATGGTTCGAAACGGGCTGATGAACGTACCGGCTGTAGATGGCCACCAATTTCCCGGAACCAACTGAAAAATTTTCGTTTAATATTTACAAAACACTACTGAATTTGTTGTAACTGGATACCTACGAGATGAATTGAGAGGAATCCGGTACGTGTTTACTCAACAATACATCCATAATGAAATTGATTTAGGGGCTTAATAGAATGTTTACATGAGAATCTTACTTGAATGTTGGTGGTGGGTTTCCCTGCGCTGAACATGTTAAATGGATATCACTCTCACGATCTGCTGAAACTACGGTTTGGACGGTTGGGGCGAGGCGTGGTGACATGTTTCTCGTAGGTTCTGTAACAAAAAATTTATTTATACAGAAACTCAATGAAGATACTACTATGTTTGTACTCACCTGTAACTGTTAGCATAGCTGGTGCACTTCTTTTTCGCTCTTGAGTTAATACGTGAAGGGTTAAACATGAATAGCGCACCAATCCGTCTTCAGCTCGCGCTGATCGAATGTGCAGTTCGCCTGTACCGTACGTTACCACAATACGACCCCCTAAAGTATTTCATTTTCTTATAGTACACAATATTTTAGTACAACTTTCGAAATTTTTATAACACTAGATACTAAAAATTAAAGATAACGTTAAATAAACTTTCCGAGGAATTAGATTTGAGACAGATCAATTTCCCTGAAGTAATGTGAAATTCAGTGGCTATTGTGAGAATCCCCAAAAAGGGTTGACAGCAGTAATTAGAGCGATTCAGAAATAATTGGAATTGAGCGTCAGTTTTTGCTATGGATTTACAGTTGATATTAGAGGCAAAACCAGGGCGTTGGTTGTTGTTTTATACATAGATAGGACCCCGCGGCGGGAAGCTATCACTTTACAAATGGCGGGTGTTGACGGAGATGCGAAGGAACGGAGAGAACTTCATTATAGAGCAAAAATGTAAGTTACAGTATCCCGTTGAGAAATTCAAGTCATTTTAACACATCCCGTCCGATCTCTTTTTTTTTTTGTTTTATTGCATAACGTCGCGACCGCCCCGAGTTCGTATTCAATTTAAGTTTCTTTCTGTAGAGTAGGATCCGGGGCCATCTCCCGAGTGGCCGCACAATATAACTAGGTTTCCGTGAGGATATTGTCAAAAGAGAAAGTGGGAATGCAAGTCAAAGACGAAATCCTAAACATAACTCGATCAGTGTATGAAGTAGGTGCGCGCCCTGTTGAATTGTAAAGAGTTTGCTATCGTAAAATAGCGACGTTACGGGTTATAAGGTTAGCATTCCTTTAGAATAAAAATGATAGTACTATTGTGTTGGGGATATAATCAATTTAGAGATTCTGGTTTTTGGCGAAAATCTAGCTGGCTATTGTGATTCAATATGCCATATTAGTCTATCTCATATAATTCAAGTAAAGAAAAAATCATCAAATTTGTCTGAAATTATTACGTATTATTCTAAGGAATTTCACGCCCCATAGATATTCCACCCTTTGACCAAATGTGATTAGAAACTGTTCAACATATCTTTCTTTTGTATTGAATGTTTTGAATTGACTCCAATTGGGCTTATTGGAAAAAACGAACTTGAAATGACTATCGTCTAAAATGACATTGTTCTTATAATCCTATTCATTCGTAACACGATAGTAGATCATAATTACTATACAAGGAAGTGTTAATGTTCTGCCATCGATAAACTTAGAAGCCTACCCCTTGTAGTTTAGGGGAAACACAATCCATTGGGGATCTATCGAATACCATTAATTAGTTAATTACATACTCACCCATGTTAGAGCCTGGCAGTAGGATAGACTCATCTCTAGACCATGACGTGACGCTGACGTGTTCTTTGACGAAAGCTGGAATCACGCACCCTAAAACGGCTGTATTTCCTGCGGTTACGTGCGTATGATAGACTTGAACTTCATAAGGACGATTTACAACTTTAAGAAAATTTAAAATACATACACATATATCTATAATACATTATATGAAATATTTATATATAATACACAAAAATGTAATTTCAAAATAATGGAAGCACAAATTTGGTAATCGCTCGTGAAATTGTCTTGGCAACGATTTCAAGACAAAACGATAATTGACATCGGAAAATTTCAATTTAATGAGCGACATTCAATTTCGTATTATTCAAGTAGTCAACGAATAATCGATCCGAAACGATTTTATTAACTTTATAGGAAATTTTGAAAAGTATTTAATTAAATTATAATACAAATATTGACCAACAGTTATAGATCTTTTTCAAAAATATAATTCGAAAAAAAAAACACGTTTTGAAAAGGTGAAGAGTATTTGTAAAGTAGTCGGAAAATCCGGAAGTCTCAAGAGAATAGCATCCAGCTGTTGTTGTTTATTTTTCTTTTCTCAATGGTTTGTCTTTGTATCACAAATTGTATTTTCAAAAGTCATGGCTGGTTGATCAAAATAGGTAAGTTTTCTGTTGTTGGAAAGATTTTGGCGTAATAAAATTTATGTTGAAATCGTGTGTGAAAGAAATTTTATGAAAATCTGTCGTTTGATATATGTAGACATAAATTTTCCATATACTAGTATATTTATAGTATTATTATTGTATATATATTCCACATATTGGTTTAGATTTTTGTTTTCTTCGCATCTAAATCAACTAGTATATCAAGTCTCTTGAGTAAAATCGTTTACCTAACTTCTATAAATCCGTTCTTACTTACCGTAGAGACTTTCATGTTGGACT